>UELX01001065.1:0-52108 GCA_900480035.1 Eupelmus urozonus
TACACGAAATAATAAAGTTTTATATTAAAAATTGTATTAAACTAATATTTGTAGTCTGCGTTTCATCTAATAAGTTTAATAAATTATTTTCTTCAGTAATTTTAGAAGTTTTAAGTTATCTTTCTTATAAATGATTTCGAACTTTAATTTTATCTCGTGAAATCATTTATATCATCAATAAACAAATTAAATTTGTCTTTACACAATTTCAAATCTAATTTATTAGATAAACTAAAATTCAAAAGCACAGCTAACATAAATTCAATTTTAAAACATATTTATCGTACAAAGTATTTAAAATCTTCACTGCAACGCTGCAGAAATAAATTAAATTTTCAACTCCACTATCAAAAATATTCAAAGACCGAATGTTCTTAAAAACAAATGAGTCATTCCACTCCACATAAATAAACGCGATAATCATTGTCGCAACTCATAAATTTTATTGTAGCACACTCGTCCTCTCTCAGCCGAGCGCTCAAATTCATCAAACTGTCAGTTCCACGCCTCGCAGCGTCACTTTGTAAAATCCAGAAAAAAAAAAGCAAAAACCATCCCCCTTTGTCTCCATCATCCTCCATAAAGGAATTCTCCATTTTTCGTCGAAACTCCTCTGTAGGGAAACAATCGTCGCCCGGGGCCATAATTAGCGTACACGTGTCCGAAAATTTCGCGACGAGCCGATAAATTTCCCCGAGGCTGTCGCGCGACGCGCGCGTGAATAATTGCCACGGCGTTTCTCCGTTTTTCGGCGCGTTTTTAGCTTTGTTGGCGGGCTAAGTGGAGAGCCGCGATATAAATAATATAGAGCGCCAATTTGAATAAAAGCCGAGTATCGCGCGCGCGCGGCTAATGGCAGATACAGCAGCACCTGCGCGCAATTTTAGGCGGCTCAAGGAGAAGCGCGAGCGAGCGGCTGTCTTGGATGGAGATTCGAGCGTGCGGGGCTAGGTTGTTTCGGTGCTGTTGGAAATGTGCTCGTTGTGTGTTTTCTTTGAGAGTTTGGGTTTATCGGTTTTGCGAGTAGTTTTTAGAATTATCCGAATAGAAAATTAAATAGGCCCCATAGTTTCTTACTAAGGCGTTTTATAATTTATAGAATAATATAGAATAATGGTTTACCATTAACTAATAGTTAGATTGTAATTATGACTTTGTTGTGATTAAGAAAATTCGAAAGTTAGGCATAACTTATTCAATTTCTATTCAAGAAAGATGAAAAATAAAAGATTTATTTATTTATAATATTTATTCCTCTTTTTAAAAATGTGTGGGCAAGATAATAAATTTTTTAATGGTTAACTGTTATAAAAAACATGAAATTATAAATTTTAAAAAATAAAAAAATGAATAAAAAATTTATATAATATTTATTATTTCTTTTAAAATAGGGATGCCCGGATGTTTCGTTTTAAAAAAGCAATTTCATATCTTCAATCATGATTATGATTATTATAATATAATAATTATATATAATCGTTATATTATAACCATATGCACATTAAAATTTAAAATATTCTATTACTTTATAGAAAAATGTTATTTCTGTGTAGCAACTTTGATAAGAAAAATAAGGAAAAAACTACAATAGTTCAAGCAAATAAGAATTTCACACTTTTACAAATACAAACTTTCCAAAAGAAAAAACGATTTCCCATTCGTGAGACACAAAATCACCTTTAAACCTCCTAGAAAAACTCCACTCGCAAATCAATATCTCCTTACCCAATCTGAGAAACCATCCCAAACCTCCAAAAAAAGGAAAACCCAAAACCCAAAAACGCCACGAGCCCTAGAGAGGCCAGAATTCGGCCGAGTCCATAACCCATCTCTCTCTCTCTCTCCCTGCAGAAAGTAAACTCGGGCTCGTGGCGCGTGGGCGGCTAAAACACGCTGCACGCACGCTGCGAGCGCTTCGATGTCGACGTGTCGTTCGTCATCGTTCGTTTGAAGCGCGATTAATCAGGCTCGATAGGCCCCGTGTATATATATATCCGACTCTCGGCTGGCGCGCGGCGCGCGACTTTATCTCGCTGTTCATCGGGATTATATGGCCCTTTGTTGGGGCTCTCGAGCGCGATATATAGTCGATCGCGCGCGCGCGCACGCAGCGCACAATGGGATTGAGGGAAAGGCGAAAAAACGAGGAAAGCTGAATTAAAAGCGCCTATGGTTCTGTCGAGTAATTGTTTCGTCATTTTATTGTTGATTTTAAAAGCGGGACAAATTGTTTCTTCCACGAGGGAGATGGGGAATAGCGCGTAAGGGAATATCTGAGAGATGTTTCTGAGGTACGTTGCTGGATTTGAACGTGCAGGTTTTGACGCGAGTGTGATTTATTTCGACGGTGGTTCAAAGATCAAAGTGCGTGATTGTTTTTCTGGATTTATTTCTAATTGATTTGAAGGTCGATGGAAAACTGATGGTATGTGTAAGTACGATTTTGCGTATGTAACATAATAAGGTTAAATAATAAAACAGTTAAAAAAAAATTTTAATCGCTAGGTTTATTTAATCCTAATATCTTCTAGCGTACTTATGTTATTAATTAGAGCAAATAAAATTGAGTGAATAATTACGCAATCAATTTAGTCACAACCTTATAAAAATACCTACACCCAACTGCCTACTTCCCACAATTTGAAACATCCACACTCCCTGACTCTCAACCACCCATCACCAAAGAAAAAAATCTTCCCGATCCATCCAATCGATCCACCACTCGCGTCACTCCAACCCATCCAAAAAGTCCCCGATCGATAAAAAAAAAAGTCCCGGCAGGCGCGAATCGATGAGGCCGATCGGTATTTAACGGGCGCGCGCACGGGCGACCTTCGGCTCTCGGTGACTCACGTATGAGTTTCCCACGCGGGGGCCCGCCGAGAAAGATGTGGGAACATCCCGGTTATTAGGCGCGCATACGAATTCGCGCCGGGCGTGAGCCTCGGACTAATTCGGCGCCTCTCGCGCTTATTTTAACCTGTACGTGTGAGAGCGAAATTTCGGATGTGACGCGCGTGTAAGAGAGCTTTGAGAATGCGGACGACTGCAGGTTTCATACTTTGACGCCCCTGCTTCTAACGGATTTGAAGTGAGCTGTCGATGTTTGAACTGTTTGAATAGGTGCTGTTATTAAATGTCTCAATACTCGCTCCGTGAAAGTCATATATCTTATCCAATTTGTTTGTTTGTTACCTAGAACGGTAAAATTACAGTCCCCAAAATCGGCCCTAATCAGCCGCATATAATAGCAGCTAATTTTTTGCTCGCAACTTCCGAGCCTCGGCCGGCTCCTTGTGAAATCCCTAGACCTCTCGGGCCTATCAGCGCGAAAAATCTACTCTCCGTATATCCCTTCGAAAAAGCCGAACCGCCGCGCCGGCCTCAGGTAGACGAAAAAGCGGGCTATTGTCGCAGGCGCGCGACACAATAAAGAGAGGAAAGCGATACCCTGTCGGCTTGTAAACTTTCCCAAAATAACGGGTGTGCTCGCTTATTTACAGCTCGAGCTGCTTTCTAGATGGCTTTGGGCTTGAGGTTGCTAGTAAAAGGTGAGGATTGCGAGGAGGGTTTTTATGAATTGATTACTGGCTTGGGTAAATTGGTTGGCAGTTGGGTAAATACAGGTAGTGTTCTGCTCTGTTGCGGGATTATTGGGTTTCTTCTGTTTATGCAATGATATTTTTTAAAACCCTTCAGAATAAAATTTTTGAACGAATGCGATTATTATTTTCATTATCACGTAAAAATGAAACAGTACAAGAGCAAAACATAAGATTCCCTAAAATACATATAGTAAATCATACTCGTTCATTTACCGACTCCCCTCAACTGCTTAATCCACACACCCTCTTATCTCCAATAAAGCCATCTATCCTACTAAAAAAACCATTCCCCTCTCCTCCCAACACTGACTAGCTTGTCAAAGCAAACTCGAGCGGACGTAAATTCAGCGAGGAGCTCGTTAATCGCCCGCTCCCGAGATTAATTCCGTGATCGGTCCCACAATCTTCCGATAAATAACGCGGCAGCGCGGAGACAGAGAGGCGAGATGCGCGCGCCGATTAAAAGAAAAAGAAGTTTTAGCGGGGCCCTCCGAAAATTTATTAGCCAGTCTATAATTAAAGGGCGGCGCGCACCTGTTCGAAGAGAGCGCGCTCTTTTTCACCTTGTACTGGTTATATTGAGGTGGAGAGGTGGACAGATAAAAGTGTCGCGAGCTTCCGGTGAGCGAGATGAGGCTCGGGGATGGATGAGGGTTTTGATGGATGGCGGTTGGAGTGGTGGGGTATATGGTCTATGTGTAATGTATGGGGATTGTGCGATGTTTTGATTGGCGGTGTTACGGTTTATGATAAGGTGTGTTTATTTGTATAATATTAGGGGTTTTATTAAACATTATTCACGAGATTTTGAGATAAGATGTTGAGATTATTCGAAAGGTGTTGAGATAATCGTGCGCAAGATTAAATGTGTGTTTTAGTTATTGAAATACATTTTTCTTGTTTGATCTTTTTAAATATATGTATGAATTACTAAAATATATTTATTTCGCAGAGTAAATTCTTAATTTTTGATTTGCTTAATTATCTTTTGATATTGTTGTTTACAACACTACTGTTTACAATATAAATAATTCTGTTTTTTTTTTTTTTGAAGAATTTCTGAACAATATATATCCTTAATTAAGATCAAGTGCGTGCTCTCTTGTTATCGGAGCTACGAGTCGTAAAGCAGGTGAGACTTTGAATGTTTTGGGTATATTATATCGCCGCTGCACCTTTTTTTCAAGGAGGAGGGCAGCTGATTAAAGATAATGCGTTAGTCCGATCATAAAGAGGCTCTAAATTTTTCTTGAAACTAAATTTACGATTTTGGAAAAGGCGTTTTTTTAAACTGAGAGGAGGTATACAATTATCGTTTTAATTAAGAGGCCATATTTTAGTGCAGTAGGGACGGAATATTGCTTTTTTATAACTCAATTTTAAAGTGAATAACGCGTTATCCGAAGCAAAAGAAGTGAGTTAAAAATTAATTCGGTATACATCTCGATAGCAATTGAAAGATAATAAAATAATTGCACAAAAATTCTTTAACATGATTCGCATAAATTAAAGGTCTTATACAAATGTAAAAATAGATGGTAAAAGACTAAATTGGCCAGCGAAATATTTGATTCTATTTACAACGTCAAACTCTATTCTGTCGTCACTACTTTTCATTAACACTGCCAAATTTTCCTCACTAATGTTCTACCTAGAACTTCTCATTTTGCCAAATTGCACGCATGATTCTGAATGATAAAGCACAGACTTGAAATATTGGTCTATAAGGCTTAAAATAACTATTAAAAAAATACTTAAACGCAACTAAAGATCTAAATTTAATGTATGGAGTCTATATTATTTATATTTCAGCAATAATAGACAAATGATTTCATTTCCTCGGAAATCAAAATTTCCGCACTCAATGAATCACGTATTTCGACAGTCATCCATTCTTCTCTCCGCTAAAATCTAATTCATCCATCTCACCCATCGATCTAAAACTACCCAGCAATCAGCAACACTCAAAAAAAATCCACTCCAACCCACCACTCTCACCCCCCGCCAACGAAACCACATTTACACGCTACATTAAAATCCATTAAACCTCCCGCTAAGAACGAACCTCACGCAGAACCTTATCGCTCGCGACAAACAAAAAACAAACGGCCATAAAACCTCGCTTCGCCTATTATCAGCAGCCTCGAAACATTAAGTCGTTGCGCCATTACGCGTTTGCACTTATGTGCTTCTGCGTATAGGGCTGCGACGGATTTTCCCGGCTTCTGGAATCGACGGGGGTGCTGCGAGCTGCGGGGCTCCGCCGACGGCTGATGTGTACAGGAGAGATCTAATGTACTGCCGAGGGGTAGGTGAGATTTCGGTGGTTGGGGCGGTTTGCTGAATGCTGGGGGGGATCGATGCCTGCACTTTGATTCATCGGCGGGGTTTAGAGAGTGCTTATTCGTCTGCCGAGTGATGGCAATGATTCTTCTCGATTATTTGAGTGTAGAACAATAAAGAACTATGAATATATGTGGTTAATTAATTTATTTAAGTTTGTGAATAAGAAAAGGTGGATTAAAAGATTATATTAATATTTTCTTGGCTTATTCAAGGGGAAATATTAATAGATTTAATTGATCAATCTCATTAATTTGTGTACAGCAACATTTTGACGACTTGTTTGTGCTGCTCTCATGAGCAGCTTCGCACAAGTGTCCTGGCATCGGTTATTTCAAAGGAGTGGCATATCTATATCACTCGTGATAAGTTACTAGAAACATAAAATCTAACAAAATGAGTAACAGCTTATTAAACTTAATTAAATTACACATATAAAAATACTATTCTAACATGAAATCTTCCCATTCAAACGAACCTTCCATATGAAGAAAAAATTCAATAATAACAAAAAACAAATAATCAAAAAGCGAACCTCGACAATTTCCTCGAGCAAAATATGTAAACTTCAAAACGACAGCTTTGTTCACTTTAAGCCACTCTTCTTCGCTTCACTTTTCCTCGTCCCCGAAAGTCGTGTATCCCACTCGGCCGGCAATTCACACGCGCTTATATCCTGCACACGGTCAGGGTTCGCGCTTTTCCTTGTCCCTCGCTCCTTTTTTTTCTCCTGCACACGCACGCACTTGTCGCCCTTTTTTTTCGAGGCCCTCGCGCGCGACACTCCGGCACTTGGCCGTCGGCTCGAGTCCCCCTCGAGGAGATAGGTAGATGGGTTCTAGGATTGTGTCGGGATATGTGTGGAGATGGGGTGAGGAGCGATGGATTGATGGTTTTGAGAATATTAAAGGTGCTGTATAAATGCTTTAAAATTTAGAAGAGAAAACAATAAAAAAAGAATTCTGCTAAAAATTAAAATAGTAGTATGCTTTTATCAGATAAAGATTATAAACGAAAATTTCTACATCAAATTTATTTGCTTTCATCAATCGCACTTACAAGTCAACGATTCTCCAAACTCTCACTCGAATTTTCAACAGCTACCCCAAAACTGTCAACATTACACCATCCATCTCCCTTTCCTAACGTTACACTCCACATCCCACCCCGCCAGCATCGCAACCGTCACATCCTCATCATCTACCCCAGAAAATTTCACTTTCCAAAGCCGCAGCTAAAAGCAACGACACGTGCGCGCAGCGTCAAAACGCAACCGTCGCTCTCGCTCGCTGTTTCCTCTCTCGCTCCGTGCGCATCCAAACACGTGCGACACGTGCATCGTCAGAGCCCATTGCGCAAAAGGCGGCCCCCGCGCTTCCCTCACGGCGTTCCGTCGCTCGCGACACGTGCAACTGCGCGCCGCGAGCGGAATATAACGGGCTGCTGCACTTGCCGCGATGTTCTTCAGAGTCAGGGATGTTTTGAATTTTTATAGTAGCCTGGGACAATGGTAGTTTTTCATTTGGAAGGTAAATATTGGTCGAGGCTGGGGAGGTTTTGAATTTGTAATTAGGTGATAGGTGGCCTGGGAATTGTGATTTCAAGGACTTTGGAAGGTAGTTAAGGGAACGAGAGAGATTTTACTTTCGAGGTGTTGAGTGGCATCTGCGTGGATATGTATTCTCGTGAGAATTAAAGAAGGCAATTTTATGAATCTTATATCAAGTCGTTGAAGCTCTTTTTTTAAATTATCATTATTTTTGCTTCAGCTATATAAATACTTACTTTTATTTATACACTGTATTACAGATAAAAAAATACGGTTTTTATATATTGACAATGAATGATTGTAATTCATTCATTAACTTCAAATCATTATTCCAGTATTTCTTTTAAAATATATTCTTTATACTAGTTAATAAACACTTTAAAGTTTATTAAAAATACAGAACGAATTATTTATTTTCAACAGCAAGTCCTTTCAATTTTTTATTTGATTATTTTGACAGTTTTATCAAAAATCTAGTATTATTATCAATTATAATATTATAATCCTTTTTAATCTTTTTCCGTGTTTACACTTCAACAAATAAAAAATTCTACGTTAGATTATCCGTTAGTCAGCGGCATTCTTCCATTTAATAATATCTTCTCTTTGATATATTGAAATAAAAAGCTTATATGGCCCAAATCTGGTTCAATTCTGATGTCGAATAAAAATTAAGATAACATATAGTTTTACATTCTTACTGTTAGAAAAATATTTCAATTTTATAAGCTGATATTTAATTTAAATAAACTTATCACCGGGCTCCGGAAAATTCAAGAAGATATCACCTATAAATTCTGGAAGAGTAAATTTAATTAAACAAAATTATTATTCGTAATTTGAGATTATAATCTGAAAATTTATTGAAGGCTGAGTTTACAAAACAACTAATATTTTTTTACTTATTTAATACAATATCTTTTAATTTTTCTGGAGGGTTTATTTTAGTAAACGATACTATGATTAACCTTTGCTTGACACACTGGGGGACAATCAATTCCACGGTTGTTCTATATTAATTTAAAGTGCCTAAATTGAAGAAAATCAAAAATTTTTTAAACATATTTACTTTTAATATTTTACTATATAACTCATACAGTCTTCAAAAAAAACTTCTCAAAAGCTTGTAAAAAAATTCTCAAGTAGAAATATTGAAAATTTTATTTTTTATGATGATTTTGGTCGATGAGGTATAAATAACCCCAGAGTGAAGTATGCTATTCCAGAGATGTGTGTCAAACAAAAGTTAAGAAAGCTATATTATTTACTTTTAAAGAATTTATTTGTATGTGAATATTAACTTTATAAAGAAATGTTCTGCTATCGTTTTACTAGGTCGAAAAATTTTAATAAGTATGAAATTGTCATTTAATGGTTATGCTATTCGGAATACAAGATCAACAACGGCAAACTGTATTCAAACAATATCAACTTTTAACTTCTTGATATCAATACTATATTGTTTTCCAATGTTTGGGAAGTCTTTATCAAATTAGCTTTGGGCAGAATTTTGGTCCAATACTGGCATACGTGGTTACGGCTATTAATATTTGACCGCTATTGGGCCGTAGTTTCAGGGCTATAGTTCGTAGCCTTTAATTCTACCAAAAATTAAAATACACTGATCATTACACATTCTATTCAGAACTAAAACTTCAATCATACAATACTCACCATCAAGGAGAATATCAGTTTCGATAGTTCCATGCTCGTTGCTGGCTCGGCACGTGTACACTCCGAAATCCTGCTGACCAACACCAAGCACAACAAGCGTAAATACCGTAGTAACCATCTTTTCGCCTATTTGGAGTGGCGGATCGATTATATAGTGAGTGCCATTCGACAATACCTTTCCATCCTTATACCAGGTTATGGTAGCTGCTGGTTGGGCTCGGACATTACATTCCAAAACCGCGTCTTCGTTCTGAGCTTGGCTGACGCGATTATAACCGACAGGTGCGAACTGAACTTCCAAATTGATACGCCGTCGGGCCGTCTTACCAATTCCATTGTTGGCCTCGCAGTAGTAATAGCCTTGGTCCTCTCTATGCACAGACGGAAATTCAAGTACCTCTCCCCTGTGGGGATAATTTTTTTGGTAATGAGACTTTTTCGCTGTGACAGTTACATTTTGTCTTTAATACTAACCAGTAAATGTTTTTGCCATTTGGTAGAGAACTGTTGTCTTCTCTGCGCCACGAAATTTGGGCCTGGGGATGTCCACCGGCGTAACACGCCAACTGCACACGCTGACTTTGAGTAGCTACTAACGATTCGTCGGTGGAGTTGGGAAGGATGAACGAGGTCGTTCTAATAAAAAGTCTAGCAGTGTATAAAATTTCTTTGCTATTAACAGTTGTTCTTAGGACATTATAGGAACCGTCGTCTGATTCTTGTATGCCTTTAATCTGAATGGATTATTGTTATTGTTATTTTTAAGAGAATTATTGTTGAAGTTGATACAGAGAGGTACATTTGTGGTAAACATACATTGTAATATTAAGATTATGAAAATAGGAATTATACCTTTAATACGTATGAAGATTGGTTTAAGCTGATTACGTATCTAGCATCATCTGGTAGCTTAGTTTCATTCATAGAAATCCATATAAAACTATTATTATATCTATCTTGTTTATTCCAAAATAAAAAATTTGGAGTGTCTATGTCTGTTACAGGGCAAGTTAATTCAACACTATCCCCAATATTTTTAATTATATCTGCTGATATTTCAGCTTCAATGGCAGGATTATTTTGAGATTTTCCTAAAAGTAAAATAAACTCATTAAATAAATTAGGATATACGCATAAGTTTAGAATTGCGATTAATACTTTCTAATGAAATCTGCTCATAAAGTAATTTACACTATTTTAAAAGCAACTCTATGCCCAAAATGATTCAATTAAGTATAGAATGAGAACAAAGTTGATCATAAAAACTATACTCTTGTTATAAAAAGATTTACTTACCCATGATATGTGCTATTAAACAGAGTATTATGACCAGAAGAATATTCTCTTGGTCATTTTTTGTTAGTAGTTTACTGTTAAAAAATATTGATTTCTTTCCCCGCATTATTTTAATAAATCGAAGAATATTTTCCGGAGGATAATTAGCGTAACAACGAACGAAACGGACTGAGCAAAATGATAGCACATTCGAAACATTGCCTCGAGCCGGCAGAGCTAATCTACTCATAAAATGAATTTATCTGCGGTTCTTCCCCGAGAACGGCTGCATTGCAGTTCTTTAACATCCAGTTGATTGTGCTCGAAAAAGAGCAGAGAAGAGGAAATGATGATAAATATACACTGATACGAATTGATAGTTAATACTATGTATTCGGTAAATTGTATTTTTATAAATGCATGAGTAAATGGAACATTTAATTTATCTTTATAATGCTTATAAGCCTAGTGGATCTTAAATATAAATATAATTTGTAGAAAGTTCTAAGGGTACTTTTCTTTTATGAAATTATTATTATATTGCACATTTTTAAAATACTCTTTATGTGAAGTAAGCGTTTCAGAATTTTAAAGACTATTTTAAAATAGGATGCTAATCGAATATTTTTGTTCATTAATTTATCTTTGCACGCACAAATATAATTTTGCGTATTTTACAAAATTCTTATTTTTTCTGCACTTTTATCGATCTAATTTATTATTGGGCATAATTTAATATTTCTTAATACATCATTAAAAAGTCATACATTTTTTCTCTATATGTTTATTAATACAACAATAATCAGTGTTTCGAATCTCGTTTCCAACAATGATATTCAAAAACAGTAAAAATTATAGTTAAAAGAATAAAAATATTGCTAATCTTTCCTATACCTTACGAAAAATAATAATAAGTCACCTTACTTAAACGCAATCCCACTTGTCGCGACACTCGTCACATTTTCGTGTACCTAGCCATATTCATATCCCACCATACACTCTTATATTCGATCAAAGAAACGCACCGCTGAACATTATACACTTTTCGCAAGTGTCGCGTGCCATACGCCGCCACGCACATATTATACTTACAATCGTCATACTCCATATAGCTATCGAAACTACACTGCGCGTGCATCACTCCGAACTCGCTTTGAGCGCGGTTGATTGGCGTATAATGCGGGGTAGGACTGTACGGATGAGTACAACAGATGCGATTTCGCAGGGGGTTTGATCTCTTCTTTAATGTCTGGATGAGGATCGAATTTAAAATGTATAGCTCCCTTCCGAATAGCGTCGAGTTACCGATACACACCCAGATCTAAGCGTGAAAAAATCACCATTATCCGCGCCGACAAAACGCGAACGTCAAAACTGTAAATTTTCCATAACTCAACCTCCGTGACACCGAAACTCCGGCGTTTAACGCGCGAGCGCCTGGATACAAAAGTCACCATTAACCGACACGACGCGCCCTGGGGCTGCTATATATCCGTGCGTTCGTCTTCCGACACACACACATGCATTTACTGTTCGCTGGCAGAGCCGTCCCTTTCCGCGTCGCGATTCCCTACAGCTCGGCGCGCAGAGTAGTTTAGCCCTGCGGCCGCTAACTCCGCGCGCTCTAATTGAACGCGCAACCCTCTCTGATGCCAGAGACGCGCGCAGTCTCGGAAACTGAATCCTGCGGAGCCGCTGAGAAACTCGGGAGGTCGAAGGAGGATTTTGGGAAGAACAGAGTGGAATCAGTGGATTTGATGGGAAAAATAAAATCTGTAGCTTTTGTCGATTGGTAACAGTGGATAAAATTGTTGGAAATTCAAAAGATTTTGATTCGAATAATTTTTTATTAATATTTTAGACTTTGCAAAATCTCGTAATAACATTACCATTGTTATATGTATCAGTCAGTAGAAAAAGTTCAAGTATTCACATAATGAATTCTTAAACGTTACTGTTTGAACCAGTTGTCACCAAGCGCAATAAAAATGACACATCCTCACCAACCACATCAACGTATACAAACCTCCCCAACGCCTTTTTCATCATCTCCTCAAAATAATAAATTAGTTCAGCAAACAATTCCAACTTCCCTTTCACCCATCCAGCATCTCCAAGCCTCTCTCCCCTTCAGCCTCCTCCGCTCAGAAGTGAATGTACGGCCGAAAGGAGGAGCCGGAGCCCGCGCTAGGGCTGCTCTTATACGAAGACGTAAAAGCCACTTCTCCCTCGTATATACGGCACACTCGAGCGATACAACTCGTCGCTTCATTAGCTCGGCGCTGCAGAGCCAGCAGCAGCAGCAGCAGCCTCGAAAGAGGCGAGCGCAACAGTTTGCGGCCTCGGGCCGTACACGCGCCACCCCCGCGCTAATTCGAGAGAACAGCGGCTTATTATACGTAGACGGGGGAGGGATGAAGACGAACATTTTAACGAGAGCTGCCTCTGCGCGCGCTTTGTTTTTCCCGCGGAGTTTGCCGTTTTTTTGACTTTTTTCGGAGCAAAGTTCGAGCTGGGCTTGTAAGTTTTCAAGGGAGGGAGAGTTTCTGATTATGCCTCTGTTGTTCTGGTTTTGAAAATTAGGAGGGATGGCGGAGCTCTGCGGGCGAGCTGTTTTCTGAGGCTTTTGTTTCAGTTTTGTTGAGAAAGAAAATTTTAAACAAACGGTGAAGCTCCAGGTAATTAAATTACAATACAGTGAATGAGAATTTTACAAAAGGTTTTGAAATAATTAAATTTGAAAAGCCATAAGAATAAAGCGTGAAGCGTGACGTTTTTTTCGCAATAAAACAAATCCATTAAATTCAATCAATCTTCAAAAAAACTCAAATCAAACTCCAACCATCATTCTCCCAAAAGCTCGAAAAGACCGAAGCAGCGAAAAAAAAAGAGCAGCCGCGATATTAGTCGTACACTTCCCCCGATAAAGCCGGGCTCTCTCCCCGCTCGGTTTCCCGCTTATTCAGCGATGATTCAATTCGGATGCTCCTCTTTTACGGGGGCCGAACCGAAAAGGGGACGGCTCGCGCGCGCGTCCGCTGCGGGAAACAGATTGCCATCTCCCTTTTTCCTTCGAAGGCGACTCGGCGAACCAACAAGTCGTTCTTTTAATTCCGCCAGAGCCAGCTTCTTCCACGGCGTCGTCTCTCGCGCGCAAAGTTCGCGCTCCACCTACCAATCAGGCTCCCTGGAGTAAGGCGGCTTTCGTGATTTAGTGGAGAGAGAGGTGGTTTCTTCGGCGACCGGAAAATCGAGCCGTTTTCTTTTTTTCGCTTGCGGGTGTCTTTTATTAGTGGGGGGATTGAGTTATCTGTGAGTGGTTTGATGGAAAACTGAATTATTTTTTGTAATTGGTTAACGTTTATTTTAGTAAACGAATTAAATTTATCTAAAAAGTCCAAGAGTACCCTAGTAGGAAATTAACCATATTCTGGCCAGAAATGACATTTGTTAACCATAAATTCTGGCCAGAATATGGTTAATTTTCTACTAGGGTACATATTTCGTTCACAAAGCGCGTCTATACCCACATAACCAACTCTTCCACTAACCCCATCCCAAAAACCAGCACACCACCCAAAAAGCATGCCAACACGCCGGCTGCTCGCTTTTCGTCTTCACCGCTCGGTCATTACGCTCTCTTAAACCCCCAGAAGCATAATCGGGCTCGTGCCTCTCGCACCCCGCGGGCAACTCTGTGTTTCCGTCTTGGCTACCGCGCCTCCTGTGCGCCCTTAGGGCTTAGTCCGCTATCTCAAAATTTCCAAACTACCATTTCGGGTAATGACCTGTGTTTACGATGATCATCCAGAGCCGATATCTGCATGCTTGGGAGGACAGTCATCCGATTCCATTAGCGACGGCCGTGCGCTTTTTTTGCTGAGAGGAGGTTTTCGATGCTCGTATATTACCACTGTTTTTCGGAAATCCGGGCTAATTTTGAGGTTTTTTAGGGTGTTTAAGCTGAATTGCTGGTTATTGTGATACGCTGGCTTTATATGTAGAGACGACGCCGCGATCGGTGCTTGAGTATATAAAAATTTCGATACCACTTGAAAATTCATCACTCACATTTTCCAATTTTAATCATATCCTCCTTTTCGCTTAGCCCAACTGTCGGCTGAAAATTGGCCACTGCAGCGCGCGACTGCTGCGCTCGCGCAGCTCGATTACCCTTGATTAATCGTTTTTAATTATCCCGAAAACAACTTCATTTAAAGGCAACTTATTTCCGCGGCCTCCGTGATATATGCCAGCCGTTAACGGCGTAATCAATGGCGCCCGGTTTAATTAAAACAAAACATCTAATAAGCCGATTTTTCATCTATGCCAGCCCTAGTACAAACAGAACAAAGCGCGGCGATGAAAATCAACGGCCCAAGTAAACTCGCAGGATTACGAAATTGGCTTTGTCAAAAAACGCAGCTTAACGCAGCGAGAGAAAAAGACACGCAACGATTAATTACAACCTTACCTCCGCTCCTCGCGTATTTTTCCAGCCGCTGGCAAGCTAATTACGCGAATGCGCTCGCAATTATATTTAATATAAATTAGCAGCGCGAGTGGCTGCTTTTTTGCTGGACTCCCGGCAATTAACAGCTGATTATAAATCGCACCCACGCGCCGTTACAATGTAGAGCTAGCATTGAAATGCGCGCGGTACTATAGGTATAATAGTGCACTCGCGCGACACAACGACGTTCTTCGACAAAAGCGCGCATAAGGGCCAGTCAGTCAGTTTTAATGCGGCGCGGCTGTGCAGCTGCTCGGCTTTTGCAGCACGCGAGCTGTCTCACCTGTAACGTATATATCTGCCTGTGCGGCTGCGACGAGGCGCGCTGTTTCTTCCTTTTTCCTTATTTCGACTTCCGAGGCGGCGCGCGAGCCACAGGGCTTAATTGCTTTCTGATACACTGTGATCGTGAGTGTTCGAGTTTTTTTTTAAGGGAGAAGGTTGGGAAGAGGTGGTTTTTGGGGATTGATGGGTGGTTTTCAGTTTAGCCGATGCGGTGGGTTTTTGAAAAGGGGTCAAGTAATTACGGGATGATTATGGTAAAATTAAAATTTGAATTTTTTTCTCGGAAAGGCTGGATGATATTGGTGTAAGGTAGATTTACGACGTGTTCACTCCTAGAATATTTAAAAGAGTTACAAGTATGTCACTTTATTCAAAATTTTGAAATTGATTTAATCATGAAATAATTTCAATTTTATTATTTTCTCTGCAAATTTTCTAATTTGTACAAAGATTATTCCCTCAGTATATTAGTTAATAAATGTTAAACTTATTTTAACGATTCAATTTCAGCATGTCTCCAATAATTTTGCTTTATTTTATAAAAATTTTTTAATGCTTCATTATCTCGTAATTTACTATATTTTAAATTACGCGATAATTTCGTCCTAATGAAGCAAAAAATAAAACTACCTCCAGATACAGTCATCATTAACTATAAAATAAATAATCGCATCCATAACGATTACACTCACCTCGCCAATAGAATATCATCACAGATGAAGCGAAGCGCCTCGAGAAAACTACGTCCCAGAACTTTCAAAAGGAAAAGTCCCGCCCGGCTTTCCAAATCCATTTGCAAGTGAAAACAATCGAAAACCACGGCTCGCCTTAATGAGCCATGGATCTCAATTGATAATCCGCTCAATACCCAACCAAGCTCACCAACTAGAAAGTCCGCTAAAAATACTCCTTTTCCCCCATTGCTCGCTCGCTCGTCACACCCTATCGCTCATCGAGCCATCGATTTCATATCGAATTAAAGAAGATGCCTCCTTGCGCACTTAGCTAAGCAGCAGCGAGGCTAATCGACCCAAATGCGAGGCAAGAAACCCGAGGAAAAACACGTCCGAGCCCGCTATATTCCTCGCATGATCTCGTGCGCGGATTTACAACGGCAATTAATTTTCCACGGTCCCAGAACGGAGAGCCGGCATAACGGAAGTCGGAATAAAAAAGGGCCGGCTTTTTGCTCTCCTTTCGATTCCTCCGCGATGATGGATCGCGCCTTTATCAATCGCCTGGAAGAATGCCAGGAGAAGAAAGGGAGACGGGCATTTATGTGTTAATACGATCGAGAGGTACTGCGATATACGACGCGTTATTTGTCAGGCTGGAAGGGGTTATAAGAGCCTGAGGATCGTTCATTCAGGAGGATGGATGTTGAGTAGGAAGAAAACGGCGCTTTAGAAAGATGGATCGGAGATGCGCCGCGTGGAGGATAAACAATGTACGATCTAACGTGATGGTAGATAATAAAGGTGTATTTAGCGAATTTAAAAAGTTTAGAGTACCTGCATTGTTCGAGTGTCTCGAGTAAATTAAGCGATCACGCCGTCAATTTTATACGTCACATCACCGTCAGGCCGACAGACTTTTTCCCAACCCGGCTTAATCATTTCGTCAACTAAATTACATAATTAGTAAACGTGAATTAGCAACCTCTAGCAAAAAGCCGCGCAAAGAAATCCCCTTAATCAACAGCTCGGCTCACTTTCAGGAACTGCAATTTAAAATTAGTCTCGCGAGCGAGCGTACCGAGCAAAAAGTAGCCTAGTCGCTTTTGAAAAAGTCGCATTAAGAGACGCTCACAGATCGGGCTAAGAGGAGAGGAGTGGGAGAGGGAAAAGAAGCGAGACGTCGTGGAATGCCGCGGAGTATGTCATCCATCAATGGGCGACGATCGGCTGTCGACGTGACGGCGGCGGCGCGCGCGCGCGAGCGAAATAATGACCTCGTCAGAGCGAGAGTCCCGGAACGAATTGGGCAACGTCGCTGGAGTAGGTAGAAGGGTGTGATTGATAAAACTACCGCGAGTGCTGTATTAATAGCGTAAATGGGACGGCGCTTCTTGCTTTTCTTTTCTTACGAGAACGAGCGTTTTCTGCGATATGCTTTGTTTGAGATAGCTACTTTCGTTTTCGTTTGCGTTTATCGAAGATGTGCTGAAGTTTTACAGCCTTCGAAAAGAGATTAACCGCTTTCAATTAAGATACTAAAACTAAAATCCCTAAGAACAGTACAAGCTCTGAAGCCAGCGTCGCTTACCATCAATTAAATTATGACAAACGAAGCCCGTGGGAAGCTCGAGCCCAACTTTCACAAACGTTAACCCACACGGCATTGTGCCACGGCGATTTTTGAACTCGGCGAAGAAAACGGTAGTCGCGCTCGGCCGGCTCGCGCTCCCAGTTTGGAAACTAAACAGAAACTGGTCGCAGAGCGCGTTTTATCATTCATGAGTGCCTGCATCAATTGATCGCTTGCATATTCATAGCGCGAGCGTACAGGGGAATACATTAACGCGCCGAGCGAGAAACAAGGATAAAGTTTTATTGATGCCCGGGGGACGAGGGTGTGTTTATAATACACACGTGCGGGTAATGCATATGGCGGTAGGGAGTGTGTAGCCTAGAAAATTTCTTCTGACTTTCGGCTGCTTAATTGATTTTGCCTGGATGGGCTACTTTTTTCTGAGAAGAGTAAAAGTGCTTTTTAGGGAGGGTTGCGGGAAAAGTTTGATTAACGGTATGAGTAAGGATTAATTGCTTTGTTGCTTGGTTTTTTGTCGTTGTTAAAATCGCGTGACACGAGCTTTGTTTGATACGGTCGAGAGAGTGCTGAAATTTTTTAGATTAAGAAGTTGTAATTAATTTGCGCGCATTTCTGCTGCGGGAATGGAAGCATTATCTTATCGGTAGTAGGAACAAGCTATAATTTGTTACTGATATACTTTTCTGCACTATGTACCGGTGCAGCCTTAGGGAAAGACAAAACTCAAACTATTCCCGTTAAAACAGACCTCTTCTCAACCTATAAATTTCTTACCGCGCAATTAATTATCAATAAAATCATGATTTCCACAACTGCGAAAACAATAAATAATCCCAATCCTATTCCTGGCATACTAAAATCCACAGCTCGCGAACAATTAGTTATCCATTAAAATAACCGGCGGCCATTCGTCAAAATATTAAGCTACCAACCCTAGCCGAAAAGAGTTTAATTTTAGGCCTAGAAAGCGCCTCGCTCTCGTCGCCGTCTCCTCAAAACAGCCAAACGCACTCAGGAGCCGATCTATTTCTCCCGACGGGCCTGCAGCTCTTTCCGCTCGCTACTCATATGCGCACGTGTATATAAATACCGCGCGACAATCAAACGCGCCACGAGCTAAGAAGCTGGCGTGTCGCGCGGAATCGCGCCCAGAGCCAAACCCCCACGTAGACGCATCAATCGCGCGGAGACGCGAAAATAGAGCGGCTTTTGCGTTCCTGGCTTTGGGGAGGATCGTACGAGACTTTTCAAAGTTTTTGCAAAGTTGTTTTTTTGTTAAAAGATGTTTTTTTTTCTTCAATTAGATAGCGATTTTATTATGGTTAATGTTTGTTTTACACCTCGTTTATTAATAAGAATGAAGATGTAGGAGGCCAGCTGTTTTCATGCTGAAGACGAGTAGCCAATAATATTATATCATAATTTTATTCATATATTCATTACAAAACATTTCTTCCGCGTATTTCTCGCATCCTGGATTTTCACCGCAAAGGAATTTAGAATGTCCATTACGCGATCGCCCCGCTCGCTCGTCATCAGCGGCGCACATCGGAGCGTGCAGCGGCTTTACTTTGATTAGCCTTTTAAAGCGAGCGCGTATTTCATTTTACACTAGATTTACCCGAGACTTTGTATTGAAAAATTTATTGGCACGATAATTGACCACTTTAAATTACGAGGCTCGATTTCGTCGGCGAGTTAATGAAATTTTATATTAAAATGCTGGGAGGAAATGGGATTCTTATTATGCGTGAGGTGTAGGTTTCAGGTGAAAAAGTTGCAAGTATAGATGGTAACTGGTAAATAAGTTAATATGATTAGAAATAGCTACTTTTACGCGAATGTGCTGGTTTTTCATAAGGCACTAGGTCGCTTTCCGAGCGCAAATAAATCCTGTGTAATATAATACATTCCCATGCAATTCCCTTTTTATTGAGACTCTTATGCTTGCCGAGAAAGCTGACAGATTACATTCTCCCCTGCGGATTTATAGAAGCCGCTCGTTTATCTTGCGGTTATCAATGAATCGATCGATTTATTAGATTTTCGTGTGAATCTTGCCTTCTTTGCTCTCGGTCATGTGAATTCAATTTTTTGCGTATCAGTATCTACCAACCGCGCAGTAAGGCATGCTATATTCCGAAGTAATAAATTAACGCTTTGTCGGCTAAATATACCGATACTCATAACCTTATTACTACTTCGAACTCCCGATTTCATCACTCGACTTATCCCATTGCGAAACCGCATCGTTCAAAGTAACCCAACGCACTTTTCCAACCCTACAAATAAAAACCGAGCGCACATTTCAATCGACCTCCCCTTAAAGTATTCCAAGACGCGAAGGAAATCTCAAAGAGCCGGCTAGCTAACTAGCCTACACGATTGGCCGACACAAGCATTTACACGGCGCTCTAAGAGTCTACGGCAAAAAAAGGCGGCACGAGCACGTTTTCGTGACCCTTAGCCAGCTATCCGCGCGATATTAGAATTCCCGGCGATTTCTCAAGCCTTAAGCTCGAACCTATTGACACGGCACGTCTCGGTTTTCGCGCAATTTACATGTCCATTGTTTATACATTACGCCTGCGCGAGAGACTCTGAATTTTCCTGCGCAACACGGTCACTTCGGTAATGGCGATTCCTTGTAAAAGAGCCTAATGATTTCCTGCGGGCACAAAGCATTCCCCAGAATATCCGGCTCTCTGCGCAAGCGCCGTTATTAGGAGCCGCTGTATCCGGAGAGGAAAGGTTGAATAACGAAAAAGCTTATTTAACGCTCGCGCGCTCGCTGGTATATTGCCGGCTGCTGTCGCTTTGCGCGATTCCTCGCGTGTTTCGAAAAGCGCGCTGGAAATTCGTTTGTCGGTATTGAGGATGGACAAAGCGGGAGAGGCAGTCAAGGATACGCGAAGGAAGCGTATTTGCTTTTTTGCTTCTCGAGTGCTTCTTGCTTTTTGCACTGTGTTTCAGCTGCGCGGATGATTGTCCTATCGTCAGGCCGTAATAATAGACACGCTCCGGACAGATAAAGTATTAGTACGAGCGTGCAGGCACGAATTTTCCTGCGAAAAAACACGGACGGCAGCGTGAAATATTGATGAGCTACAAGCGCTCGCAATTTGCCTTTATTTTTAACGCTCCGCGCTCATAGATTTCCGATAAATCAAACTAGTCGGCAAAGAAAAACGTCCTGTGGATCAGCTCGCTGAAATATTAATCCAGCGCCTTTTCATTAACGAGCCTGCCTCTAATAAAACGGGCGCGTAAGGGTGTGCGATATTTTACGTTGTGGAGGCATAAATTTGAAGCTCTGAGCGCTGCAAGAGCAAGAGAGTAATAATTACGAGGCGCTGCTGTATATCGACGAGGAGGCAGTTTTACATTCCCACGCGCGTGCCGAACGTCACGCGCGCTTTTGACTTGAGGAAATGTTTTTTTTTAGGGTTAGTTGTGGTCGATATTGAAGCGTTATTGTTAGTATGATTCAGGGGAAAAATGGAATATGGTTTGTTGAAATTGGTAATTTTTTCTTGGCGAGTTGTGGATGTTGCTTGATCTTGCACAAAAAATGATGGATAGTGTTAAAAGCTTAAAAATTATCAAAATTACGATGGAATAATTGCAATATGAATACCAAACTTTCGAATTCAACCAAAAGAAAGTTACAACTTCAAAAATCGTAAAACATTTTTAACCCCTACCTCATAACTTTAGCCATTACATCATTATGTCTCAATCAAACACTCTACCTCCAAAAAACCCAGCCATCCTCCGAACGCCTATCGATCAAACAGCATCATCCTCATCGTCCAACCCAAGCCGTAAAAAACCATCTCCTCGGCTCTTTGCATATATAAACACGCGCGGCAGCATGATAAAGTTATAAAAATTTTTGTCCCAGAGCTCGTAACGTATAACGCATAATTACTATATACGCGCGTCTTAACTGCAGCCGCAGCGCATAAATAAACCGTTCGCGTCTCGCTCGTATACGTGTATATAGGTAAAAAATACTGCTTGCGCGCACGTAGGAGCGAATCGGCTCGAAGGTCGTCGGGGCGGTATAGTCGAAATCGCAGGAAATCATTAGTTTTAACGAGCGACTTTAGTGCGACTAAAGCGTCGGTAATTTTCGCCGGGATTTTTCGAGAGTATGGGTACTATCGTTGCAAATGGGCAGATGACAAGCGTCAAGTCGATGTGTAGATGTGGGCTTGTGTAGAGTGTTTTAAGAGAGTGGAGAAATTTTGCTGGATTTTGGAGTTAGTGAGGTTGTAACTGTAACTTTTTTGAGAGTTAAATAAAGCAGGCTTGTTATAAAAAGCTAATGGGCTATTAAATTTTTAAATGAAACTTTATTTATTTGGGATAAAAACTATTGGTGTAAAATCAGATATTCAGTGTTTAGAATAAAAGGTAAATAGCCAAATGAATTCTTTACATTGCTCTCATTTCAGCTACAAGTCATTTAACAATTTATAAACAATCGATCCGACTCTACTAAACCAATGCCCCATCAAAAAAAGCAAAACAAAAATCAATGCTACATTCAAGACCAAAACGAAACCGATTTCCCAACCCGTACTCTCAAAAAGCCAGCCCCAGCCTGGCACTCTCCCCGGCAAACAAACGTCGACTAGCCCCGAAAGCCAGCGAAATTTCGCGTCCCCTCGGGGGCTGGCGCATCGACGGTGCATCGACGGCCGGTGCCGTGCGGCGGCGGCGGCGCTGGCTTTGGTATAATTTAGGCCCCGCTGCATATTTTAGCGCGAGCGCTTCCGTCGATCATTATCCGGAGAGCCGGCGCGCGTGCGGCGGCGGCGCTGGCCTTTTTCGCCTCGCGCGCGCGTTAATCGCAAGAGCCGGGCCCGCGATGTGCATATATACGGCCCAGATGGAGTATCATTATGTAGACGAATTCTTAATTCAGCGGCGAGCGCGCGAGAGCCATTCGTCTTCATTAGGAGAGAGGTTGGCTTGGATGGCTGTGTGTGTGTTTGGGGTGGGGATGCTTGGGGCTGGATGGTGTTGGAGATTCGATGCTGGGTTATTGGCGAGGGGTTGTGGGTTGTTGAAGAAAGGTGTTACAGTTTTGCAATGGTTTGTTAGAAATTTAAAAATTATTTTTACTGTTCAAAACTAGAATCTCTTTTAATTTTGTAGGCTGTATGGTATCAATATTTTGAGAGGAATATTAATAAATTTAACTTTATAATGTTAGGTTATATTATTTCTCTGGGTTTATGTTATTTTGTCAAAAGATTAGAAGCGAATGCGATATATCAAGTTGCTGAGTTGCTAAATAAATACTACTTTTCTGAAGTTGCTTTTAAAATTTTTATTTTATCTATTTTAAATTCTTTTACAATTTTTCAGATAAGCTGTTATTTATTCAAAATTGTTCTATGAACGTCATTTATGATAATTTTTAATATTCTACAAGGATTTTCACAACTAATAAAATAGAGAAGACGAAATAAAAATCTTGATACGTAAAAAATAATCAACCTTGAAATCAGAAACCAAAGGATTAAAGAACAACAAACATTTCAATTACCACTATTACTCCAAAAATAAAACATTTCTCAAATCGCTAAAAATCCTTATATACACCTCGGTACCTACACGCATAGCTGCTTAGGCGTATACACCTAGAGCCCCAGCAGAAGATCGCGTAAGGTGTAATTTGGAGGTTGCAATAACGCGCCGACTCACGAGCATCGCGTGCCTCCTTGTGTATCGCGCGGCGCGTGCTGTTATTAAAAGGCCGCTCTGCCGAGTAATTAAATTCGAGCGGTATTACTCTGGCCTTTATTCGCGAATTTGTAATATCATGTAGCTTTTTTGAGGACGTTTAATCAGAGGTAATTGCACGTCGTTTGTCAATGCGCGACGGTTTCGCGGAGTGCTTTTAAACGAAAGCGAGTGGAAGTCGTTTTGAATTCTTAATGAATTTCAAAGTGGATCTTTGATGATGCCTGGGCGGCTATTTTCGGTTGCGGATGTTGACTTTTATTTTCATTCTTCGGCACTGACTTTGTTCTGAAATTCATTAAACTTTTAGCGGCCACAGAGGATTCACGTATTAATCTGTTAATGAAATTAATTTTTTACGAAATCCGACGTCGATGTAAATAATAAAATTCATTAAACTATTTTAAGGTAAACAGAGTTTGCTTAATTAAACCCTTTATTTAAATGTACAAGTTTTTTCTTTAACATTTAGTCTCTCGAATCTCTTTCCAAAAATACAATACAAACCAAAATTAACACCTCACAACGCTATTACACACATTATCTCACAGCACACTCGAGCGCAACACTCCAATTGTCCGGCGTTTCTCAGTACGAAATCGTTCGTCGAAGTATCGATACGAAGTACCAATATCAAATTATACAGCATCTCAGGTTCATTCATTCCTCGCTCTCACCTTATCGGCGACCTGTGCGCTCAAGCTGAGCTTCCGAGAAAGTCTCGGATGGCCCAAGCTGCAATTGCGCTATTCGTTTTAACGGCCGAGGCGGGTATGCGAGAATATAGCCAGGCGGCTGCACATGCGGAGCCTCGTGCGAGCCTTTGCACCTGATTGCGCGCGCGGCTTCTTGGATTGGGTGTGGATGGATGGTGGAGTAGGGTTGCTTCTGTGATGAGGGCTGTTGTGGAGGATGGTGCTGTGCTTTGAGTGATGATCAATTCTATGTGTATAATAATTTAATAAACTTGATTTTTGTATTGAACAAGAGTGTCTGGATTAATGTAGAAGTAATTTTAAATCGGTAGAGTTGACATGATTTTAATTTTAAAAAATTAACTAACTTCAACTTCCCGGAATATCAATAAGAACTGCAAGAAGAAAAAACCTGGACGGAAGGCCTGGATTCCTCGAAAGCAAAACCAAAAATCCCCTCTAAGTCTAAGAAAACAACTTAAAATGACAACGCTTGTAATCCGCTTACATAATGTCCACATAATAAAAAAAAAAGGGGAAAGAAAAAAAAATGACGCACTTTTCTTGGGCGCATGCAAAAAATTAGACGCGTGTACTACCAGGGGCTTTTTGCGTCTCGCGCAAAGGAGGAAAAGAGCTGCCGCACAGGCACGCTCGGGGCTTCCAAACATAAGTACGCTTTACGGAAGCTCGGCGCAACTTCATTCGGCGCTATATACGCGACGGCGCTTTTCGCCCTCGCGGGGTTTCATTCGACGCTCTGCGTGCGAAAGCGGCCGCGAGATTTTTTCTTTTTGCCTTGAGATTTTTTTTTTGAACTGGGAGTTGGCATGTGCGATATGTGAAGTTCAGTGATTTTCACTGATGCGAGGATGTTGTAGATTTTGTGGATATTTTCAAAATTAAGTTAGAAATAGATTTAAGGGAGATTGTTGTGGAGGTAAATGATATGAGATGGTTATTATTTTTTTTTTCATTTGAATAAATCAAATGAATCTTCAAGCTTTATACACTTATTTTTTTGGAAATAAAAAGAGTAGGAAATTTTTAATTATTTATCCGACAAGATTATGCGTAATAAAATTAAATATTCTGGAAGATATTTATAAATCAAACATCTTTTTTTACGATACCTATTTCTTTCTACAAAAGACAAGAGCCAACATAATTTTCCTTATCTCTACCCGTGTTTCTCCCGCTCGTTTCCAAATAGCCAAGGTATTCCCTCACAAAAGCGATCATTAATTAACGGCCAATAATCTACGGCCCCGGCCATTTTGACAAAACGTGTGAAAAAAATCCTTTCTCCCAAGCTTATCGAAAAACCATCCTCAAGAATCCGGACATTTAAATTCATCAAACGCCTCGCACTCGCGGCGAGAACCTGTTCTCTCCTCCAAAAATTTACAAGCGCTCGCGCGCTAAATAAAAATAAATCCAAAACACTGATAAATTTAAACGACCATGGGAACCTCCCAGCTACGCCTCCGATTAACATTAATTCCGTATCAAAAAGCAATAGCTTAATAACGCCGGCGCGTCGAAATTAAAAACTCGCGCGCCAACAGAAAAACGCGCGGAGAGAGAAAAGCAAAAAAAAAAGAAGACGGAACTGCGCGAGCGACGCAGTTTATTTCGGTCGGGTTAATTAGTGTTGCCTCACGAGTTTTACGGTTGACATTTCGCTCGGCGTGTTCCCCCCGTATACGCGAGAGACAAGAAAGCCCGCGCGTACAAGTCGCGACTTGTCGCTCTTTTTTCTGGGAGGCGCTCGCTCGATGATTTTTAATTCGAAAATCAGCATAAACATCGGATGCGCGCGCTCGGCTATCGCGGATTTAATAACGCGGCTTTTTGCGAGAGGCTGTATAATTGCTCTCGTTAGCGAGTGAGAGCGGTGACAAGGAGACGCTGGAACGCCTCCGATTTATTTTTGATCTGGATGTAATCTGGTTTGGTGGATTTATGGTGCGGTGTGGGGATTGTTGTTGCTGTTGTGGTGGATGGCGAGATGTGTTTTGTCAAGAAATATCATTTGTTTTTGATGGATTTTTAGGTTTATATACGTAGATCATGACTTTACAATTTACAATTTTGGAATATTTATAGATTGTAACTCATTTGTGTCTTAAATAAAGAGTAAGAAAACATTCCATTCGCGATAAACTAATATAAAAAGATAGTCCTGTAAGGAAAATGGTACAAATTCACATACTTCATCTGACAGAAACATAGGAATTTCATGCGTTTTTATTGATCTCTTATAGTAGAAATTATACGGACTTTGTCAACCTTAACATCTCAAAGTAAAATCCAACCCTCATCAAAAGAATCGCCCGCCTAAGATCCAATACCCTCCAGAAGCCAAACGCATCCACATCCGAATGCGAAAGGGCGTAAATAATCCAAAAGTCAAACGCGCCGTAAGTGGCAGCCCTAATCGCGCAACAAGAAACCCAAAATCCCAAGTCCTAAAAAGAGGCACCGCTCTCCAGAACGAACTAAAATAAAAAAGAAAAAAAAATCCAAAGCGAAGGGCCGACACTCAATAAAATTCAGCTCTCTGACCCTGTACTAGCAGCCGCAGAGGAGGCGCCAGGCTCCCCGCGTCTGGACCCTATTAGTTTTTTCCGCGCGCGCGTCCATAAAAATATTTCATGCCGCGGCGCGTGTAGCTTTTGTTTTATGCGCATTGTAACCTGGCTCTGCGTGAATATCACACTTTTTACGACGCGCCGACGACGACGCTTCTTTTATAAGACAATTTTCACTCGCCGGTCATAATTGCCGAATAAACAGCTTATTAAGGAGCGACTGGTGTAAAATAAAAGGAGGAATGCTGTGGATGATTTCTTTTTGGAAGAGGCGCGGATCGGATTTTTTCTTTGGGTTTGTTCGAGTGAACGTGGAGGATTTGAATGACTTTGATCTTTGGGAGTGTTTATTGGTGCTTGAAAATACGGCGCGAAGGGCTTAAAATTTGTTTTACGATTTTTTTCGGAACAAGGCCTTTGGATTTTGTAGTTTTTTCTCGCATTTTTATGCGGATTTTTTTCATACAGCCACAATGCAAATTTTCTGGCGTGTTTTCTGCGTGAGTGGCTCGCTCGAAAATATTTCAAAAACGGTACCCTTCATGTAAAACCATTTACGTACAGCGCAGCCTCTATCAAAACCTATCTAAAAAAAAATCTTCAACTTTGAACAATGTCCTTTATGCAACCGCATTGTAACAAGCTCCACTACCAACGTAATATAACGTAAACATTTCCATACAAAAAAGGAAAAAACCTGCCAAGCTTTTTGCTCGCGCGGAGCACAGTACCCTCATTATCTCTCGCTGTTAGAGTCTCGTTTCCAGGTTCTCCCCGATTGATTAAGCTATTTCGAGCTCTCGGGGAAGGTAGAGCGCTGAAAAACGTGACTTTCGAGTTTTCCCGAGCCAAGAAGCACATAAATAGGCTCCCGCTATCTTGTTCAACAGCGCGCGTCATTGTACGCTTTATCGTGCGCGTGTAGCGCTTCGTAGTTTTCGATTTTCTCGATAATCCCTCGGCATTTCCCCCCGCGCCTCCCTCCCTGAGTTCTCCTCGCGGAAAAAGGGGGGGGGGGGAGAATCGATCTCGCGCGAAAAACGATAGCGATCGCTACTCGAGCGTGTTCGCCTTTTTTCCACCCCGTTTCGATTCGTGTTTCTCGCTCTTTCCGCCGCTCATTTATATCGAGAGAGAGCGAGGGAATCGATATCAAGCTAACGCGAATGCGCGCGATTTTCTCGTTCCTTAGTGACACGTTCGCTCGCTTGCTACATGCGAAATTGCAGCTGCGATCGTCGAGCGGAAAATCATTTTTTTTTATTTATTAATACCTCTCATTTCGTGTATAGTTCTACAGCTTTACAAATTAGTGTTACTTAAAAAACTCAGGACAAACTTTGACCTTATAAACCGGACCGCTCAATCTTCAAAAAGAAAAAGTCACTCCAAATCCAGTTACCACTCAGCTCGCTAACCCCGCCGAGATCCCAAAAATCCCTTTCCCTCCATCCCCGGCGAGAGCCTCGGGCCCAAAAATACAGCCAGCTGATCCCCTAAGCTCATTCCCGGGCGAGGGCCGCTTTTTCATCCCGCGCTGCAGCCCACGCGCGCTAGCTGACCTCCTTATCTGGCTGCGGCGCTGTCCGTCGGGGCGCGCACCTCTGGTGATTTACAGCTCGGCGCGTAAACCTGGTGAGCCGCTATAGGCCGATATCTCGGCCCTGTGTTTAGGCCCGAACTTTTCCTCGGGTTTCGATTATTATGAAGCCGGCTCCTAGCTTTTTTTTCTACAGCGGCAATTTGAAATGGACACTTTTATTGCTTTATTGTTGGAGAGGTAGGCGAGCCGGGGAGGGGAGCAAAAAAATTGGTCGGAGGGCACTTGGCGCACAATGCGGGAAAGGTTTTGGAGCAAATTAGATTTACTGGCTTTTATAACTAGTTTCGGCTGCTCGTAAAGAATTGTTGGGAAATTGGGCTTTCCGAGATTTGAGATTCTTGTGTTGCGTTCGAGGGGTTCGAGATTCTTTACGGGAACGAATGTATCGTTTTGTAGATTGCATGTCTTTAGTTGTTTTAAACGATAGTGTTTTTGTATCTTTTATGACGAGATACGTTTTTCGACGAAACATTTGCACTGTGTATTGTTAAATGTTTATTGAGATGTCTGAGACGTTGTCAATGGTTCGGGTATATTAATAATTTTTTTTTAAGAATAAGTATTATTATTAGTAAAATTTTAAAGTTACTGTACATTTGTATCACTAGTGTAAATTAAAATTGAAAACTATGGTTGGCAGATTTTAAAATTTGATTGAAATTGAAAAAATTTAATTCTTTTAAAATGAAAAATTATAATTTGAAAAAAATGTTGAGCCGAGTATCCAACTTTCATTTGCTTATAATCTAACCATTATACTTAACTGTAAAAAAATGCGTGGCATGAATAAAGAGAATAGAAAACATGTCTAAGGGATTGTCGTATGTAAACTGAGATAGTAAATCTTGCTTGGCTTAGGATTTACGAGCTTCGTTATCTTAATAAGTGTAAATATGACTGCAAGCGCCTCAAGACTGTGATTTGAGCGTGAAGAAAGATTGATAACTAATAAAGATTACGCAGAATATTTTTGCATAATAAACATAATAAAATCATTAAATGCACTTGCTACTGTAAGGATAAATACATATTGTAATGAGAAATTAAAATCTACTTCTGAAAGTAAAATGAATCTATTATAAAAACATTAATTTCTACATTACTATTTAGTAGTTTAAACAATCATTAATATCTGTTAAACTAAAAAAAAAAAAAAATATTTGACAAATAACATCAAAGGCGTTTTTTTTTATTTATTAATATACAAAAAATTATTCTTTTACTTTTTTAGGAAATTTTCACAAATTTTACGTTCTAGAATAATTTTTTTAATATCAACAAAAAAAGATTGCTATGTAGTCAACATTTTGCCAACATTTACTATTTTTTCCAGCAAATGAAGTTTATCTATCTAAGAGACATCTCCTTATCTTTTAAGAAAATTCTAATCTACCCTTGAACTCAAAATTGTCTCAAAAATCTCCAACTTATCCTAATACTCCATCACTCCAATCTCACTCTACTCCCTCCCTGCTACTCCAACACTGAATTCCTCACTCTGAAAACATCAGCTCCTCGAAAACTCAGCCATCCCCGCTTCCAACATCACTTTCACAATCCCCAAGTCCTATCACCCCCTCGTCCAGCCTCAGCCGGCATCCATTCCCCGATCTCGAATCTCCGCTCGATTTCCGTTCCAGCGGAAGGGAAGCTCTCCGCAGGACATACAGCGTCTCCTCCATCTCTCGTCGAGATAACCTTGACCGTCGCATATCCCGGCGAGTGTTTTTCGGGCCGGCCGCCGGCGCACGGCATTGAGCCTAATAGGCCGTGAAATTATTTGGCCGACTGCGTATGGAGCGCTCGGCGCGCCCCTAATGAGCCGCGAGGACACAAATCCGAGCCGGCCGCCGCCGGCCGTCGGACGCTCGCGCTACGCGTAGGTATGTACGTGTTGGAGCGGGCCGAGCTGCTTTGGTTTTTCGAAATGTGGGACGACGGGGGGAATGTTTTAGAGTGGAAAGTTTGTGGGGAAAGGAAGGGAGTAGTGGTTTGATTTTGAGTCTCGGGTTTGGGAAATTGAGGGAGTTGGTTCAATTGTTCAGTTGTTTGAATTTTTGATTTACGCTAACTAGATTATTTTTTAGTCGATTCAACATTTATTTTATTAGAACAAGTCTTAAAAACTCAATAGTTAAATATTTTTTAATTATTTAATAATATAAAAATTTAAATACCAGTCGTTATGAAAAATACAAAAGATTTTTTTCGATAAATAGAAAAAACATGTTTAAATGTTAATTGAAAAAAAATATTTTAAATTCATAGAATGTATTTTTTTATTGTAAACAAAAAGTAATACATATTATAAGTAAATGTACAAGAAAATATAATAGTTAAAATAAATCTGTATCTAAATACTTATTATTATTTATTCCAAGCATTCAAATTTCTTTATTTAAAAATACAATAAAATATAAAACTCCATTTAGTTATAAAATTTTTATTATTTTCTTTTCAAATATCTCTAAACGTATCCATTTATTTCACGTCAATGCAGTCTAATGCAATTAGTTAAAAACATAGAACAAAAGGATAAGCCACGGAAACAACGAGATTTTGACGAAAATCTTTTGTCCCTTTGTTCCTTATGCAAGGTATAAGAAGAGACAAATTTAACGAGCTTAAGGGTTTTCGCGTTTACATTTTACAAGGCCGCGCGTTGTCAAACGGTTACGAAGCATGCGAGAGTCCCCGGATTATCCAAGTATCCATGACGCTCAAGATATTATCCAAGTTTATCCTCAGGGAACAGAAGAGTTAATCAGCCGTTTGATAATTCCATTATACCTCTACGCAAATGAGCATTAACTCCAATTTGGTCCCATTGTGCCTGTAACGAGGATTTTAAATTTTACGCCCTCAAGATGACAGAGAATTTTGAGAATGATTTTAGTTATTGTGATATTCTATTTACAGCTTTTATTTTGTGATGTGCTACAGAATTTTTAGAAAATTTTAATCCAAATATCTAATTTGTAGAGCTCTAATTATAATGATTATTTTTCCTTTGCTATATAAATTTACTCAGAACAATGCTTAAATTTAAATTATTTTATGTAAGATTAATGTGAAATTCGTAAGGAAAAAACTTTAATTTTTAAACATTTGTGTGTAATTTGTAATTGGAAATGTGTTTTTAATTATAATTTTCGTTTTCTGTTACAGGTGAGTTTCAGAGTTTATCTATGGTCTAAATCTACTAAGTCACGTAAGTTTTAATATAACATTTAACTTTCTTTAATTTATGTATACTATTAACCTAAAACCCATGCTCTAAAGTGTATAAATATTAAATTACATGATTTAACAAACTAAAGAACATATTTCGTTTTAGTTATGAATATGTTATTGAGTTTAAAGTTATTTAATTATTTTCTCTATTTATACATATTCTACACTGCTGACAATAATTTAATAGAAAAATATTTTCAGAATTTAAAGTCACTTTAAATTTGTAAAAAAAATATTAAAAATAGTTTCAAAAATTTAATGTTTTCTATTTCTCAAAAAAAAAGAAAGAAAAACACGATTCAGCAGCATTCAACTTCACTGAATGAAAACATCAATATCTCAAAAGCTACAATTTCGAAAACAAATTGAAAACTAAAATTGCAAACAGCAAAGAAACACATCAAAAGGGCCAATGCCGTGCTCCCAATGCAGAAAACCACGGCACGTATATACGCGCACGGCAGTCTCTTACATGCATAAAAACTCACTCCAGATTTATTTAAGTCCCGGGTGCTCGCTCTCTCTTACGTACAGAGCGAGTTGACAAGAGTTCTACGTCGCGTAAACACACTCGTTTCTCCTTGTTCCGCGTCGCGGGGGCTGTTTGTACTCGCTCGTTCGTTCGACGAAGACAGCACGCTCTCCTCCTTCTGCTCTCTCTCTCTCTCTTTCCTACCCTTCCCTCGCAGTATACTCCGAAGGGGTTGCTGGCTAAAGGGTTGCCACGCTGCTGTATCTCCCTTTCTCGCTCGTGCACGCCGACCTCCGAGTGGGCGTGTCCCGAGGCTCCGCCCATCGCCGAACGTGTCTCTCCGCCAATGAGCGCGCTCGTCGCCGCCCACGTGGCCCGTCTCGCCGCGCTCCGATTGGTCGAACGCCGCACGCCAGCCGAGTGGTGGGGGTAGAGGTCGGAGCGCGCGAGTTGGGCGTTTTGCCGGCAGAGGGCGATCCAGCTCGCGTCTAGAGAGAGACAGGAGGCGCGCGAGGGAGCGAGACGGAGATAGCGGGAGCGCGAGCGGCGGGAGCAGTGAAGTGGTGTGAGTGGAGAGAGAAGTCAGTCGCAGACTGGAGCGCAGGGGACGGACACCGCCGCGCGACGGCCCGTATACGCACTCTGCGTGTGCGAGACAGTATATACACAGTACAAAGCGAGCTGTGCGCGGACTGCCGTTCCCTTTTTATTTATTTTTTTTTCCACTATCCGTCCTCGATCGTCTAACGAGTCAACGACAATACTAGTGCCGAATCAGCGCGCGCGAGAGAGTGGAGAGACAGAAAGAGAGAGAGAGAGACATGAGGCAACGCAAGAGAAACTCGTAGCCCCCCGGCGTGAGCGGCCCCGGAGAGATATTATTTTGTGCGGAAACAGTGTGCATACATACAGTGTTGGTGCGTTGACGTCGCGCCGGCGTTTTTTTTTTGCTTTCGTCAGAGATTCACGACAAGCAGCAGTGCTCACGCGGCTTGTGCGCGCGCGCTCGCTTGCGGAGACTGACAGTGGACAGACTCGTGTGTGGGTGCCCGAGGAGGCAGCGGCAGCAGCAGCATGTCGGCGTACGCGCAATTCGGATACTATCCGACGGCTTCGCAGGTAAGCTCGATGGGGTTTCTTTGCGATCGATCGCCAGTGCACGCGCCGATGAAAGCCGTTTCGCGACTTCTTTAGGGTTAGAAAGGCTTAGATAGCTATGTGTGGCTTTCCAAGTGAGGGCTACGTAGTTTTTTCTTCAGCAGGTTTTCTTTTGGGGTTTTGTTTATGGTTTGATGGCTCGGTATGGATTTTTGAGTGGGATAGAGATTGAATTGTACGCGGATACTTGACAGTGGGTTATGGTTTTTTTTTTTTGATAGTTTGCTAATATGTTGATGTAGTTGTAGTCAATTAGCAAGGTTGCTTATTGTCTAACGTATCTAAACAGACAGTCTTTTTATTTTCCGAACAGTTAATTCTACTTAATCTGACATCGTGCAGAAAGTTTTTATTTTGACAAGTTCTTTATTCAGTATAATAGACTTATCATGAGGAATGTGTAGCTCTTATTTTGTTTTGATAAAGCACTTGATTATGCTAAAATTGATTGTGACACAGATGTTTGAATTAATTATTGTATGTTTTCGTAAATTGGTTGTATTAAAACGAATAAAACATGAATTACTAGTTTTAAAACAGTATTGTTTAAAGGTTGTTTCTCAAGTAATGTAACTAAATTTATATTTTGTAATTCAAAAGTCAGTAATTGCTTATACATATTGTAATAAATATCTATAAATCTGATCATATAACTGTTTGTTTTTTATACAAATCACGTGGGAATGTAAAAATTATCGAAATTCTGGCGTATAACATAAAAATGTTTTAAAGGTCATAAACAAGATTAATAACAAATATTCACCAATAATTGTCTATTGCAAAACATTCATAAGAAGTTTATACAAAATTTATAATTGGAATGGGCGTTCTAAAACAGATATAAACCGTATGCCTAAAAGTCAGCTGATAGTGTAATCAGTTTGCGTTTAACTTCACTAAGATAAGAAATTACCACATTTAAAAGTAACGATACAAATTACCAAGACAAACAATTTTCAATCTAATAATCCAAACAAACCTCAAACGTCGCAAACAAACACCTGGCAAACAATGCACGATTGTCCAATCCTTTATTTACGAAACTACCACTCCGATCTCCCCATACCAACCCGTCTAATATTTCACCACAGACTCGCCCCGTCAAAACTGCACCGACTCCCAAAAACTACAACGAAAAGCCGGTGCAGCGGGCGAGCCACTCTACCAGATAGGGGAAAGAGGAAAAAGGCGAAGACGAGCCAGGCGGCGGCGGACCGGCTCGCACCTGCGCGCCTTACCGTCGGCCGTCGCGCCTAATACAAGCCGACAGCCACCTCGCGCGCTGCCCAAGCGCGAAAGCCAGCCACCCCCGATGTTTTGTAAGCCGATACGTGCGAGATGCGATGATTTTTTTCGTCCGCCCGAAAGCAGCGCGCGAGGATCCTCTTCTTTTTGCTCTCGCGCCTTATTAATATTTCGCACCTCGGAACAAAAGAGCCGGCCGGCCGCGAAATCGCCGGCGCGATGCCCTCTTTTTTCTGCCGTCGCGGTGTCTGGCTTGTCGAGAGGCTCGTTGGAGGGCTGGATTTTGCGAGAGTCGCTTCTGAGAATCGGGAGAGGATAGGAATTTTGAAATTTCGCTAGCCGGCTTTTATAGAGGCGGAGATATCGTTTCGAGTGGAGTTTTGAATGCCGGCTAGGGAGTTTCAAAATGCGAGGTGTATCGTGTGTAAATGTGTAGAAAAGTCTCGATTTCGGTTTTCAATATAAGTTTACAGGATCGTAAGAGACTGTTTGTCTCGCGTTTTCGAGTCTCGAATACCACTCGCTGGGAGAGCAAGGAAAAAACGCGCTCAATTAATGGCTTTTCATTGAGCGAATAATCGCAGGCAATTCGCTATATAGCTATGAGCTTTATAGGATTAAGAAAGGAGAGGCAATTAATAGCGAATTATTTCGAGCTCGGAGTGCGTCTTTGGCGAGGAAAATAAAACGGCTCGCTGACTATATATCTCTTGCCACATTTTAATCTCTTTATTTATAAAGTGCTTATAAGACACAGCGCGAGGTATATCCTCCGCGCTCGATCATTATGCAAGCTTAATTATTTTGTTTTTATTTATAAGCACCTCGGACATCCCAGATAAAACATACTCGACACTGCGAGCACGGCGCATGCGCCGATCGATCTAAATTGTCGAACGATCGATAAGACATTTATCTCGCGGCTTTCCGCGTAAAAACACATTTGAGAGTATCTGCGAGTACAATTAATGGCAAAAAGATGGGGAAGAATGTCCGTGAAAAATGCGAAGAATGGATGTGCGCGATAGATCGGATCAAAGTCCGCGGAAAACTCGTCGGATTTAACAGCGCTAACGAATGTCTGGCAATAAAGATAAAGCTTACACGTGTCAATGTATTGACGCGTCTGTATGCGTGTCGGTATATATGCGGGGATATTTATTTACTCGCGAGCGAGCCTCGGATACGAATTCCGCTTGAATATGTAAAATCAGCTAGGTTACACGAAATAGATTGTAAATCAATAAGCGCGTTGCCGCGAAGCGAACAAAAAATGAGGAGAAAAAGAAAATCGAAACGATAATTATCGCGCTGCTTTGGCGTAAACACGTCAATGCCAGATATTGCTAATCGCGAGAGACATAATGGAGATTTTATCTGACTGTGTTTTAGAGAGAAAATTGGGAGTATCCACGCTGGAAAGGTTTTTCCTTTGTCCGGGATGGAAATTAAAGTTTCTAGATAGCGATCTGTTTTATAGAGAAAAAGCGGGGATTGACATGTGTGCGCGATTAAAAAAAGGGTCATATACTCGTGACATAATCTCAAACCGCAAGTCACTCGAGAAGTCACATTGAGCTAGCTTGCTATAACTAATCAGCCCGGCGCGAGTGAAAAATCAGTTTTAAACATAGCCTTACTTGTCCGTCACTGCATCGGGCTTTAAAAAAATTCATCAAGCAAAAGCAGACCGAGACATAATCCAGAAATGTAATCTACTCCAAAGCCTCGAAAGAGAATTATCCACTTTATTAACTTTACATCAACACACGCTCATCAAATCAAATCCAAAATTACCACCCCCACCAAACCCAGAGAAAGTTTTCCAGCCAACAACGCCAGCGTCCCTGTGCTTATCATCTCGAAAAATCAGAAGAAAGTACAAAGCCAGAGCAGCGCGATCGAGAAAAAACCCATCGCGTCGACTCTAGCATGAATAATGGAGCGAGCAGTCGGTTTTTATTCGCGGCCGATACATTGTATTCCGACAAAGTTTTTAATGCCTCGCGCCGAATTGCAAATATAGCGCTTGCACGCGCGGCCGATTGTTTTCCCGGTGAACCGTGCGAAAGTTCCTCCGTGGATTTTATTAAGGCAGTGCGCGTGGCTCGTGCGGTGTATATGGCACAAATTGTCGCGCGATTAGACGAGCCGTAAGTATCGGCGGGCTGCATCGCGCTGATAATTCGGGGAGATAAGCCGCCGGGATTTCGAGATTTCTTAGAGAGAGAGGAGGGATTGCGTAAGATGAGGAAGATGGGGGTTTACTATGTGGGTGATCGAAAGCACTTGTGTTTTGTGATTTTTTTTTAGCTTATTTAAATGCAGGTACAGCTTAGTAGAAAATTAACCATACTCTGGCCAGAAATGACATTTGTTAACTAGAAATTCTGGCCAGAATATGGTTAATTTTCTACTAGGGCAGCTTGCTTATTCATAATTATAATTTTTTGTATTTTTACAACTGAAGAGCAGCTACAGGGACATTTTTCACAAGCGAGGTGTGATGCTAGTGTGTAGGAGAAATCGCTGATCGAAGGCCCTCGTCGCCGCGAATTTACACATTTCTGCGGCGCCGTCTCTTTTTTCCTTCGCTCTTTCTCTCTCACCGGGGCCAGCTGAATTATAAACGTCGCGGGCATATATACACTCGCCTGAGTTTATGCGAATGGAATTCGGATGGCGCTATATAAGAGGCCTTAATTGGATTCGATGACTGCAAGGTGACACGAGGCATTCGAATTGGTAGCAGAGGCGCAGGGGGAGTCGAATATTTAAAGCGAGGCGAGGAGCTCTTGTCAACGTGTATAATTGGCCTGTCATTTTTTGCTTCTGTTTTGCATATCGTAACTACCTGCGCCGTCGCATATTTACCTGTTGGCAGCGTTAAAAATGCCGAGCTCCGGCTACAATGAACGATTTTTTAAGAATGCATTAAATTTTAAGCGTACATGCCAGCTCGCTTCGGCAATCGGACCTGATAAAATTCAATTTTCAGACCTCGCCAGCTTAACACGTGCGCCGATGAATTATAACGCTACTGCCGTCGCGCTGCTTTTTGTTTGCTATTTAGAGAAAAAACTGCTAAATTTGCATCGGCGAATTATTAATTGGATTCTTATACGTGAATATTTTAGTTCCATAAATCCTCGAATGTTTATGTGCCTTTTTGTCTGCGATCTTTAAAATGAAAGTTGGCTTCTTTGTACCGAGAACCAATAAATTTCAGTGTCGATACTTTCCCTTCATTTATTCAAAATATTAAACGTTATCATCTGAAAAGAATTATCGATTAATATTTGAAAACTCGCGAGTTGCGCAACGACCGCTGCTTATGTAGGAAGTCAAGAAACTGAAAAAAAAATCCGCTATCAACGGCAAATAATCAAGAAACTTTAATCCGCGCGAGGCTTTCGGCAGAAAATTATACACAAAGTATGAAAGTAAAGCTAACGTTTTACCCAAACGCGCGCGAAAATTATAAACAGCATACAAATTTCCTCGACGCGCTCGAGCTCTATGCAAATGCGAAATTCCCACATACACGACTGCTTACAAGTATAATACTAGTTTTATTAAAATTTTTCCCCGTCCAATATATCAGCCGCTCATAAATAACGCTCGTTTCTCGCCGAAAAAATCTACACAGCCGGCCATAATTCAGAGGTAAAATCGAAGTCAGAAAGATTTGGCGACAGAGCGCCGCTCGCGCGCGCACGCACGCATGCCTCGAAGGAAAAAAAAAGAGTCGAGCGTGCATCGAGGAATCGATCAGCTGACTCTTTCTCTTCGGCCGAGCGGACGAGAGAAAGAGCGAAGAACGCATAAAGTAGGGTCTCTCTCTCTCTTGCGAGGCAAAAGTGCAGTGCGCAGGCGCGCACGAGGCCGGTGAACGAAACACGCGCGCTACGAGACGTAGGTGCATATAAACCCGCTGCGGGGCCGCAGAGGTGAAGGGAGAGGGAGAGAGAGAGAAGAATATATATACAGGAAAAGAGAGAAAGAGAGAGAGGGAGCTGTGTGTATGTGAGCATGTGAGTGTGTACACTCTACGCGGGTGTTTACGTAAATGCAATGCAATACGGCGTTTCTGGCTTTTATGATCACGGTAAAGGTAGAATGGATTTTTTGTTTTTATTAGAAAAAAGATTCTAATATTATATCATACTGTAAAATGAAATTTTTTGAAAAATTAATTGTTTTTTGAATTTGCTTTTAGTGAAATGTGAGTTGTGAGTATATTTACCAAATTTTGTTATTTTAGAAATCTACAATAAAACTGATGAATGTAATTTGATTTTTCTACAATTAATTTAATAATCAAAAATAAAAAAATTGGGGCTATGTATAAATTAGATGTTTTCAATTTCTGCTTCATATTTTGGGTAAAAATGAAAATTTTAATAGCTTTTGTATTTTCAGATTATGAATTGCTATGCCATGGAGGCTTCAATTTTTCATGAAAATTGTCTATTTGGGATTTTCACAAGTATTTTATCCCATCGAATCAACAAATAAAAATATCTTTAGTCACCAAAGCATTTCATGATAATTGTATTAAATATCAATCAACACTGATTTGGGAGTATAAGTGACTAAATTAAAAAAGATGACTGCTCCAGTTTTAAAATTTAATATTTTTTGTTTAAAAATTTTGCGGATTTTTTAGTGCAAAAAAATTAGTTTCTATTATTTTTAGTGAGTATAAAGGCACATGGAGCGTATGATAACCCTGATGATATTTTCTCCTTAAATTATTATCTATCTTCCAATCCAGTAAAATTCCAACAACCACGTCCATGTTATTCGTAAAGCTAAAGTTTTCTTTCTCAATCTTTCCAAAAAGAAACTTGCAAAAATGGTCTTCTTTCAACAAAACCTTACCTGCAGCAACCCCTAAAATAAAAATTCACTTCAGCATCTCTTCACCTACTAGTTAGCATCCCTCGTCACTCTTGTCCCTAATATCATTGAAGACTCACTGTGCTTCCACCCCCTCCCTCCGCGAATGCAGCGTTAAGTCCTCATAGAACGAAACGAAAAAAAAAAGAATCACCCGTGTATATGTGCAAAGCGGCTCGTGTCGCGCTACGCTTTCGATAAAAGCAAGGCAGCCGTGCAGGTGCAGCTTGGCAATGCAGTTTTTCACTCTATACCTAAACGTTTTCGCGTGTTCTTGTTTTTTTTTAAAGCGGATGTGGCGCGCTCAACGGCCGAGCTAAAATCTGTGTTGTTTTGGAGTGGCAAAGTGTGTTGGTGGAAAAATGGTTTTTCGAGAATGTGGAGGGATCGGGATTGTCGTTTCGAGAAATGTTTTTCGATCTTTTGTTTTAAGTGAGTTTTGATATAAAAATTGTTGATGGTGGAGGAAATGTTTGGAAAAATGTTAGCTGACATGTTTCGAGAACGAGCATCATATTCCTATTTGCGTAAAGATTTAGCAACGTCATATTTTTAACGTGGATTGCAAAAGAAAAAATGATATGTTTTTTTCTGTAACATGTAATTTTTGAAGTTAGCACATAAATAACTGTAGTCGATACTCATTTGCATCTCTTGTCTATAAAACATTGTATTTCAAAATTTTAACACGACGATATATTAAGTCTGTTGCATATGAAAAGATACATTGATGCTGCAATATATGAAGAGATCGATTTTCCAATCTTTCCGGTTAAATCATGTGATATGGAAGCCAGGACGAATACAAGTAACCGAGAACAAATACAGATGAATGCTAATGAAATCTGTGAATTTGCATATTTATCACGCAGTTCTGTCAAACTCGTTTGCAAAATTGTGGATTATTTAAAACGATGCGAGCGGATGTTTTAATACAAAGTATAATATTAAAGAATGTGTAAATAGAAAATTTTTAGTAGTGAATAATTTACTATGAATCCATATTCTGCAAATTCATTCAACATAAAATTTATTGTATGATATAAATCAATCTAACATGAACTTCAACAACAAATACTTGAAATCCATTTTCTATCTTCTCTGATTAAATAACAATTTTTATCAATTCTTAAATCCCGATTAACTCTTCCTTTCGACATATCAATCGCCAACAAAGATCCCTCACTCTTCTCCGGCATTCGAATCGAAATTTCTAAGCCACTTCAGCGTTGCCAGGCTCACGAAACTTTAACGACGACGTTAAATTTAACGTCGGTCCAAAAGCCGTGACGACGTACGTTCCACTGAAATCGCGCGTCTGAGCAAGTACGTGTGTTTATGTCAGTGTGTGAGTATGAGTGCACATTTGTGTGTGTGTGTGTGCAGCTCGCGTGCAGCACCTTTCGAAGAGGAAGAGGAAGGGCTGGAGTCCCGAGGTGCTGAATCCGAGACCCTCGCCACTGCACTACGAGAGGCGTCGGATTTCAATTTGTTATTAACCTTCATGCGGCTCGTTATGTTTCATTGTCGTCTGCTACTGTATCGATACCGCGGTCGAGTCTGCAGGTTCCGCGTGTGTAACTATGTGATTTTCTATATCTGTACTTTTAGTTGCGATTATAAGGGTTAAGTTGGATCTACGATTCTTTGTTTCACTCGTCGACGCTCTTTTTTGTAACGGAAAGTAACAAATAAATAAAATAAAATTTTATTGCACTATCGTGGATTTGAAAATTTATTTTCGTACCTCTGTGGAATATGTGGTGAGAGACTCGGTGACAAATTTTACACGGAGATGGCGTCAAAACTTTCCGGCTCCCGAAACTGGTGTTACGTTTCAGTATCAATTTCATTCTCACCTCACCGCGGCTTGAGCTAACGTAGTTTTGGAGATGCCTCTTGCACCTTGCCCTGCGTTAGAAAAAATATCAGAGTAGCTCTTGTGTACGCAGTATTCTTATAGTTTTAGAAAAAATAGTCTAGCTCTAGTTGGGAGAGTCTCGATTTCATCGTTTTAAAAATCAGTGTGAAGCGGAGTTAAAGTGGGCGCCGTTTTAGAGCTAAAAAATATTGATTTCGCGGTTTTCTGGCTTCCAGTTTCGATGTAGTTAATTTAGGTAGCCCTTTGACGGTTCCTACACTCCGTGAGTGAAGAGTTTTAGAACATAGATTAAAATAAAATTATAAAAATACTAAAATTTACATAAATTTATATGCATCATTTTTGAAACAATAATAATTCTTTATTGTTAATAATTTAAAAAAACAATAGCGCTGATATAAAATATCCTTTGATGAAACAAAAGACGAACAATCTTAACTAATAAAAAAATGTAAACTCTTCAATGCGGTTATCGCAGGTAGTATTCCGTTACTCTTTGCCGCTTATTCCAAAGAAAAGCATATCACGGATTTGGTATCTATCAGCAAACCAATACGTCCAGGTATAAAGTTTCAACTCAATTTTTAAACCACACACCTTCCCAAAGATAAGCCATATAGAACAGGAAGTCACCTACAAAGATTGATACCCATTATCCAAAATCTTTCTCCACACCGACTCTCTACCTATGCAATCCCAATTCGTCAAAGGCCAGAGAAAACCGAGGCAAACGTATATAGACCCACCGATCGCTCTGCGGGTGACAAATTGAATGTCCTACGCAGATCGAGACAAGCATCTATCGCAACGCTGTAATCTAACCGAGCGATCGCCGAGAGAAACATCCATCCAGTCGGAAATCGGTGTCTCCGGCTGATATTATTGTGACTCGCGGATTAATTAGCGTAGGTTGCGCTGGCATTCGGCTCTCTCTCTCTCGACTTGTACGTCTTCCGCTGAAAATTTCTTTTTTTATTTGCTTTTGGGAGGCGTCGCGTGCTTAGGATTAGCGGCCTAGAATTGTAACGGTGTTGGAGGTATGCTGATGAGCTGAGCGGACGTTGATTAATCTTGTAATGAATGGAGTAGTTTATATTAACAAGCTTTTTCCTTTCTGCTGCTCTGAAAAGTTCTAGGTTGCGCCGCTGACAAATGATTCGTGTTTCGTGCATTCTATTTTCTTTGTGCATTATTATTTTTGTGAAATCTTGGAAAAAAATGTTTTTCAAAGTTTTTATTTATAAAGTACAATGTATTTATAATGCGCATATGAAAGTTTTTCTTCGTAACCAGAGGGTATTTGCTCTGATAACATTATGTGTTTATGAACATGAAGTGTAATATAAAGTGATAATAAAAATAACAGTTTTGAGCAGAAAATGCCTTACGAACACGCGAAATCATTAAAGAAGGCAGACTCGATCTAACACGCCGCCGGCTACATTTACAATGGAATTTACACTGTCGCGATAAGAGGTTATTATTAAAAATGTTATGTACTTATAAAATTTTTGTATACGGCATTAAATTTGAATAAAAGCTGAGCTTTTCTGGAAAACTGCCATTGGACACGCGAAATAATACTTAATTCAACGATCGTCAGATTTACTTTTACACAGATGTTAATATGATCATTAAAGACTATATAAAAATATAAATTAAAGAAAGTAAAATAAACGTTTTACAAAAGAAAATTATCGATAAAAATTGATTTTATAATAACTACGCAAAAACTTAAATATATAATTCAGAAGTTAATTAGTAATTATACAAAATTAAATAAAATTTAAAAACTAAGTAAAATTATTGACTTTAAATAAATAATTAATTGCCTTGAAAAGTAAGCATTGCATAAAAATTACCACAACAAACTTGTTAACAAGTAACGTCCAATATACATAATTCTTAATTTTGTAAATAAACAGTCAAGTTAGCTTCCTGGTTGTACAACCAGAAGATCGTTCCACCTTTATATTTTAAGAAGTCAAAGATTTTATAAATAAGCATATAGATGTTTATATATATTCTTATTCAATATAAAGTATGCAGACGTAACAGTATACAGCACATGAGCATGAATATGTATACGCGTGTATATCTAAACAATTTCATGACAACTATATGTGGGCAATTCCATTTCAACTAAGCTGTTTCACAATATTGTCAACAAAATGAATTTTAGTTAGCTTATACTTTTATAAGAACTTGTTTGGCATGTTAAAAAGTCATTGTTTTCTTCTGCTTTTTCAGCGAAAAAATTGCAAAATTAATACATGCATTTAAACAATTATTTTTAAGCTGAGATGTGAATAAAGTATCAAAACCGCTTTTAGAACGTTTAAAGGCTCCTTTTTCGTATAAAATTCATAGACTTACAAAAAGGTTGCTATTTAATAGACATATTGCACCGAGACAAAGTAAATAAATCCATTATTGGGAATTCTTTTCCCAAGCTTATCGAATAAAACCACTAAAATTTAAAATTATACAGAAAAAAAATCATTCTTCACTAACTAAAAATAACTATTCTAAAAAAGCAAATGCAAATACCCCCCCCCCCCCCATCTCACTCTTGTCCGCACCTCGTCTCTCCACCAGCTAACCAAACGAACTCCCAAGTTCGAGCATTAAAGGAATAATGAAACTCGCATCCGGAGTGGATATACAAGGGAGCCAGAAGGGTGCGAGAACGATCCGTCCAGCGCTTATCGATAATTGGGCCCTTCTCTCTCTCTTTCTCTTTCGGCCCTCGCGACGTCATCGCCAAGCTCCACAGTCCCGCAGAGCCAGAGAGCCAAGAAGTATACAAAACCGGTTGCCGCGCGCGCGAAAGCCGACGGGCCCTCCGCGGCCAGGCTCTCAAGTATCGCTCGCGATTTTCGTGCATACACTCTATACACACAAACCAGTTGCGCCGCGAGAGGAGGAGAGAATCGCTCGGACTGCTCGTTTTGCTTACTGGCTTTTCTGCGGCTCTTGTTGTTTCTCCTCCAATATATACTGGCTTTTCTGCGGGTCTCCTTCTTTCTGGGATTCGACGGCTGATTAATTGGAGCTGTTGGCTCAAGCGATGAGTGATAGAGCCTGATCGTTTGCAGCGTCTGAATAACTAGACAAGCTTTGAGAAGCGACTTGTAGCTGTACGGACGTGTAGATACTTAGTTTGCAAGTGTTGGTGTTTACTGTTTAGAATGTTAATTAGGTATTCAATGAAATAGAGAAATTGTTCTCGACAACGCTGATTACGATGTAATTGATTATTCCGATAAACAGTGCAAAACTTTGCTTTTTATCCAGCTGTCTGTACAGCCTCAGCACTCGGCTGCTCCGAGAGTTCGTCTGTCTTTATTTTTCTCCCCGCTCGGAGTTCTTTTTACGCCTTGAGGCATCGCGGGGGGAGGATCTCGGCGTAAAAATAGCAGTTTCTCTCTTTCTCTTTCTCTCTTCCTCTCTTCTCTATCTTCCTCGTGACATTTCTTTCGAACCCTTTTTTCGCTCGCTCGAATCTCTGTCTCATTTCTTGTTCAACTTGGTATTTCTTTATTCACAGTTGCAGATCTTGCTTATTGTACTTTTTCATTAATAAGTGAGTTGTTCAATTTTTTACTGTTTATTGAAATTTCTTGTTTTCATTTGTCTAAAAATAATTCGTGCAATAAATCGATGTAAATTAGAGTTATCGTTAAAAATTTATCTTTTACTATTTTTGCATTTATAAATATATAAAAACTAACCAGTCAATTATCGAAGCAATCTTCAGCGTCACGTGTATCCATCGTTAATAATTACCCTTCATTACTCTCTAACCCTTCAACCTAAACAACCCATCTAACCTACTAAACCGAAAAAGAAACCACAGCGACGAAAATTGATTCGCCTCCTCCTCTCTCTCTCGGTGCTATTTCTCGTCTCGTTATCGTTCCCCTCTGCACTTTCCTCCCCCTTTTCTCTCAATTCCCGCCTTAATCGCCTGCTCTCTTTCCTCCTTTTTTCACGCGCCTTTTTCCACTCCTTAACGCAGCGCCAAGTTACTACCACTTTAACGGGCTCTTTAACGCCTCGAATAGATCGTCGGAGCACGCGCGCGCGCGCGACAAAAACGCCGCGCGCAGGTCGTTTCACGCGCCGGGGGAACGAAAATTTTCGAGCGCGATCTCTTTTTATGAAGAGCGAGATGGAGCGACTTCACTCGGGAGATCGGTATTAGGTGCGTAAGTGTGTATATCTTTAACGAGGATCGGAAGGAAGCGATTCGGGATTTTATGGAGCCGACCGAGCTGACGTGGGACTTTAATTAAAGACAGATGTTGGACTGCCTCGGGAGAGTTGGTTTACGGCGCTGGGACGACTTTTTGAAGTGTGTTTTGATGTGCGATAATGTAACGCTGAGTTAAATGTGCTAAACATCGCTTTCGAATTACTCTGCCAGAGATACGCCATCGCTTGTCGGCTCTTTATTTCACTTGGATTTAGCTTGAACTTTGTAAGAAGCACTTGAAGACAATTTCCTCTAAACAATCACACAAAATAATTGACTTTTTGAAAAAAATCAGCACATCGATTTAACGACACAATATCACTCACCGACTCTCATCACCAGCGCGCGAACAATGCCTCGATTTCCAATCTCCAATACGAAAAAAAACCTCTCACCTTTAAAATATACAAAGTTCACACGGATGCATAGCACGCTTCGACAAGCCGAGAAGTAAAAAGTCATACACACAGAGCTCGGCGCTCGTGTACGATATATCCTTAACAAGGCCTCGCCTCTAGACCGACGATAAGAGCGCCGCCTGCGCGCACGCGCGCCAGTTTCAACGGAAAGGTGTTTGCACGTATACACACACTCGCGACACACATGCTGACTATTTTCTCGGACGATAGCTTATCGGCCGTTTCAAAACGTTGCCTACTCACACGAGACGTATGCACGTTCGCGGAGTCGGCGGAGAAAAAAAGAGAGACGAATTCGTCGCCGTCGACGACTCAATTAGCGCGCTTCGTTAGTTCGATTGCGCCGGGGTAATGCGGGTTTGGATAATATAGGGAGTTGTGGATGGTATTTAAGGGGTTGGGTCAGTGTTGAGGAGTTTAGTTTTTAAATTTAGCCGTTGTGAGCTGCTGGCTTTGATTAGATAAGGAGTGTCTTCTTTCGATAGTTATTCTAAGCGACTTTTAAGATTGGTTTTTAAGAATGGAAAAGAGTGGCGTAATTGTATAAAATATAGATTTTTACGCTAATCACTCGATACTATGTTTGACGCAATTAAACTCCAAGTAAATACGTGTAATAGGTATTATTTCAAGTGAAAGATCCCGGTATGTGTACTCGACTCGAATGACATCACGAGTTAAAGGTCTAATAATCTACATTCTCGATCATGCTTATTCAAAGAATTATTTCTGCAAAAGATTAAATTATGACGTAAGCATTAGAATATCCATGACAATACTAGGCACGATTCCAGCGAAACTTTGATCAAATCCGATGCATCAAAGCAGCTTCAAACATACCTACTTACATCTTCGGTTTCTTCAGAACTATGTAACCAACGTCGTTTTTATATATCTCACTGAACGATACGGAATATATCCTTTAGCCTCCGTAAAGCGCCGATTCCTTTTTCAAGCCTCATATAAAGCAAGCTTGTCGTTCAGTGAGCTTCGTGACGGATCGTACAATCGATTAATATCGCAATCGTCATTGAAGTGGAAGAAAAATCTTCGCGAGCGCATGTTAACATTTCGTCATGGCTCTCTCGTCTCTCCCATATTTCGCTTCAACTCGAGCTGTAATCGCGCCTGGGAGATACTTCGTGCGCCCGTCGGATGTGCTCGCTTAGCCGATGCGCCGCTCCTTCATATAGTTTTTACGTTATTGGTGTGTACTCGGGTTTCTTCTAATCGATGTTGGTAATGATTTAGCAATCTTTAGATCTTTGAGGATCTTGCTTTGAAAATGATCGAATAAAACTGTAGTACCAATTTAGTGTTGATACAGTGAATTGAAAATTAAGTAGAATGAAGGTATTAGTATTGATTAAACATTTTGATTAGTATTGATAGAACACAAAAAATAGCAGTCACCGTTCTGTGCAAATTTCATGATAATATTTAAAAATTTTAAAATTCTCACTCAAACCAATAAAAGGCCTGCAATCCCATGTCAAATTCATTTCCTCCCGACCCAGAAAATAAATCCCTCCACGCACTCTACACTCAACAAAGGCAGCCTACATACCCAGCCCGTACACGCGTACCGAGCATTTGTAAACAAAGCGCAGCGCGAGTTCCCGCGCCATTATAAGCCAGCCCTTGAATGCTCAAAGGCGCTGAGGGTACAAAACGCGCGGCGAGCGTACCTATATCGAGAGGAAAAAGCCGCGGAGGGAAAGGAAAGGAGTCGATAGATCATTTCTCCACTTTGCGCTTGCGGCCCGCGCTCGTTTATGTATCCTTGGTAATTCGCCGTCTATTTCGCTGCGCGAGATTCTTCTCTTTTTCCTCGCGGGCTCTTTTGTCTCTCCGCTCGGACTCTGGCGCAACCATTAGGAGGCTTTCGTGGGAGACTTTTTGAGCAAGTGCGCGTTTGTGGGGAAAAGAGTTCGGAGGAGAGAGAGTTATTGTTTTGGACGTTCTTTTCGAACGGTGCGTGTGCTTAGGAATTGCGCTTTTTCCCTTATTATTCGTGGCTTGTGATCGGCTGACCCCGTGTCCGACAAGATATTGTGTGGAAATTTTTTTATGAAAGATTTATCGGGAATGCAGCGGAGTAGCACGTGCAGAGAAAATTTAAATCTGTTGTTTCGTGTAGTTCTTGCTTGTCTGGCTTGGAAAATTTAAAAGTTGGAATTGGGTCGGTAGTTTTTCGTGGGGTGTTGAAAATTGCTTTGCAAACTCATTTCATAAGTAATTGTAATTTTAATTCTGGTGATCGTCTGGTTTATTAGGTGAAACTAAAATGGAAAACTACTTAAATTTCCAATGAGAGAATTCGATACTGAAATCTAAGATGATTGGGAAAGTACTTACATAGTTTAAGAGCCAAGGAATTCTAAATGAAAACACCGACCTTTTAATAAACTATTAATGAGGTCCGATGATTTTACTTATTATTGGTTGTGGAGATAAAACAGTTTTTTGGTTATTAAAAGTATATGCTGTGGTATAAACAAAACGAAGACATAGTTGCCCTCGGTAATAGTATATTCTATTTCTTTGTAAATTTCAGGTCAACATTTAGAACTAAAATTAAAAACTAAAAATTAGATTAAAATTTTCAAACGGGAAAATATTTCTTGATATTGCTTGTAAATATTTTTCTAACATTTATTCACGATGTTTATTCGGTCAAAAAGTACAACACAGATCTCGCATCTCTGCATCAAGCTTAAATCAAGCAAAAATCCAAACCTTAATAAACCCAGCATTTTACCATAATGAAAAAACCATCCATCTCCCACTGCTTCCACACACATCCAAAACACTCACAGCGGGTGCGCGCTCAATCAATCGGCCGGCTTTCAAGGCGTTACCCTCGTTTTCGTTCGGCGCGCGAAATCCCGTATGATCGGGCACCGCAGCCGGGAGCGGATAAATCTTTCGGGAGCGCCGAGCGGAGAGAGAAGGAGGGACAATATTTTACGCGCGGCCCTTTTCGAGGCACGCATTAAATTTACCGCCGAGCGCACGCGCGTTTTTCGTTTCGATTTGCATTTATAGACGACGTGCCGATGAATAATACGGAATTTCAATAATATTTCTTCGTTCAGTTATTTAATATTTTCAACGTTTAATTTTTGGGTTTGTAAAGTGGCTTGGTGGATTCTGTTGATCTTTAGAAAAATTCTCGATTTTTCTTACTCGCAAGTTTAGTCCGGCAAAACTTCACACTTCGCGTATCCTATTACAAGAGCCAGTCTATAGAAGACAGAAAAAGTCAAAGAAGTCTCAGAAGCGTAAGAATAGATGAAGTTAAGGAAGACAAAGTATCGGCGCATCGGGCAGCGATCGGCTTACCCGGGCCCGCGCGGCGCGAAGCTCAAAGGGGCCGTTTAGACGCGTGAAATCAATATTTTGAAGCGTCGAATAATGAAGGGATCTAGTAGCGGCCCAAGCGGCCCGGACAAAAGGGAATAGGAAAAGAGAGAAACAAGTAGCGAGCGCGCGCTAGTCCCTCTCTTTCTCCCTTCCCTACGGGCACGCTTTTGGGGCCGCTGAAATCCTAGCCTCGATCAAAGCAGGCTGGAACTGACTTTAGGTGCCCGCGATAGTTTAGCGAAGACGAGCCGAGAAGTGCTGTGGGCTAGGTGCGGAGAAGAGACGGTGGAGAGTTGAGTGACGATCGAGGTGACGGGAGAGATTTGGATGAGATTTAGGTGGGTGAAGAGGATGGAGTAGTCCGTTAAGCGTTGAAATTTTCGTTTGTAAATGTAGTTATAAGATTACTTTTGTTTTTATGAAATGAATTTTTGAAGGTTTTGTAATGACTTGTATTATATTATAGAACTAACGTGGTTCCAAGTTCTGGATAGTTTATTGCAAAGGTCAACTCATCAGTTCAACAGTATTTATTTAATTTGTTTTAGTAGTATGATAAATTGAAAAACTAGCTGACAATAAAAATAAATTTAGTTTGTAACTATAAGTACACAAATACTTTCTAACAAAGAGCGTTAAAAATATCTCAAGCAAACAATACCATGTCAAACCAATCACAAACAAACTCAATGAATTTCCAATTACCAATCTCGCAGGCCCTCCGAAAGACATTAACAAAACCTCAGCGCGAACTCGGAGAAGCAAAACCAAGAGAGCACGGACGCAAAGAACGGGTTGAAATGGGCGTCGACAAAACCGCGCATGAATAAAAGCGCCTTTCGGCCTGGCCCTTCGACGAGGATTAAGGGCGCTTTCAGCCCTCTCCTCTCGCATAAAGCTTTTCTTCTTCTTCCTTTCAAGCCTTCCACTCTGCTTGGAGTGCTGCCGAGCAAAAAACTCAATTAAGCGCGGAGGGCCGCTGAAAGTGTGATTTTGTGCTCGGGCTGCTGATGCCCCTTTCATCATGCTGCTGGCTGTGCTCGATTGTTTGCGGAGAGGCGAGCTTTTTTATTCTAATCGCTGTTTGAGCGGCTTGATTACGGTTCTTTTCTTTCGCTTTATTAAACTCTTTTACCAAAGTCAATGTTGCATTAGCATCATTCGTTTCCAGTAAATATCACAAACGCTTTTACTTTAGCAATTATTAACTATATTGAAAAAAAATTATCTTACACACGCGCGGCATTATCTCAAAGAAATTGGAGAGCGCACTTCAGTTGAGACTAATCACTCACGTGGACCTGCAGCCATTCGTACGGATGGCCCGCGAGCCATTAAAGAGCGCGGCTCTCGCAAAAGTTAATTAAAGCGATTTAAGCGAATAAGAGCCGACCTGACTCGCCTCCTTGCAGACCAATGGAGAGTCGAGTCGAACGCTCGACGACCAGAGGCGGAATGTAACCGCCCTGCGAAACTCGAGACCAGGGATATATGTGCTTTCCTTCTCTTTGAGCGAGCTCGCTCTCCTACTCTCCTCAAAGACAAGCTTGCCAGTTATATTAATTAGTTGGGTAGCCATCCTCGTTTGGCTGGACGTCTCTGTGCTTTCGTCTGTCGTCAGGTTGCGAGCTGAGCGTATGGATCGTTGAGCTAGCTTGATGTGACTGATATAAGTGAACGTTTAGTTTTTTTAATATGTAAACTTAAATATAATTTGCCTAGTAACTTCGAATCTCATTACGCAATATTCATGTAATATTACTTCAATATTTGTCCTTTTCATTTACGAGCCCAAGTCTCGCAGGCATCAGAAAACACGCGGAACACAGTCGAAAGAGCCGCAGTAGCTCAGCCCGAAGAGAAAACGTGACGTCCCCGTGACATTACCCGTGCACACAGACGCACACACGAGCACGAATAAAACCGCGTTCGCGTCTTCGTTGTACGAGTGTATATACGCGAAGAGCGCATAAATTTCCGAGCTCCGCTGCCGGCGCGGGGGTGGAAAGGAAAACAATGGCGGCGGCTGAAAAATAGGAGCGCGCGGGGCGGCTATTATTGTAGTCGTTGGTGTCGCTCTTCGCGTTTCAGCGAGTCTTTTTTTCCTCTATTTTTTCCTTTACTGCGCGCGTATGGCTGTCTTTTTTTTTTGTTCGTCGCTGCGCGTTTTTACGGATTTTTATAGCATTTGATGCGCCGTTTCTTTTTTGCCTCGCGCGAGTAACGCGCGTTTTATGAGCGACATCGCTGGCTGCTTGCGCGGGCGAGCATAGATTGAGGAATAGTTTTGTAACGCGCGGGACGTGACTGGGACGCGCGGTTGTTAACATTGGATTTTACATTGTATTTTCACGCGCGCGGGCTTTATTTGTGTGTCTTGGATGAGATTAACGAGCGCGAGGGCTTTCCGCGTGGTTTATTGGCAAGGGGACGCCGCGCTGTTGTAAAACAATGGGAATACGCGCTTTTAAATTTAGTCGCGCCAATGTTTTTGTTGGAGCTCGGAAAATTCGGGATGTTCTCGGTCGGTTTATTATAAAATTTGCGGCATAAAGTAGCGAAAAGAGTGGTGTATGTTGGATTAATGAATTTATTGCTGGTGATTTTGTAGTACTTTTATTTTGGATTTGATTCTGCATGAAAACGTTATCTTTGGATGATAATTCTTGTATTTATACCAGCTTGAACAGACATCTAACAAAAATACCACCCAATGAAAATCTTATGACAATATTTTCAAAATATTGGATCAAAATATGAGTTGCACAAAACTTTTGTTAGAGTTAAAATAACCCGTATAGAAATAGTAAAAGAATATGACTGTTTAATACAAAAAAATAAAAATAAATATTCTGCAACGTTATGCATTACCCAAACAAAAATTTATAAATCAACTCCTTTTGTCTATTTCAGCTCCTGGTGAGTGGCGGCCAGCCGACGACGGCCACCTCGCCGGCTATGTCCTCGGCGGGTGCCCTCAGTCCCGGCGCTCTCTCTCCTTCCTTCAT
>UELX01001066.1:0-52080 GCA_900480035.1 Eupelmus urozonus
TTTTGTCTTACAGGCGACTCTGTCCCACCGTTAGTAGAAAACATTGTAATTTTTAGTAAACCTTTTTCTCCGTGTATAAGTGTACGTGTGTATATATATATATTCCAGACTGCGGCGACGGCAGCCTCCCTTGTTTGTGTCTACTCGCCTCTTTCGCGCCTTCATCCTCGACTGGCTCTCTGGCTTTTTGCTCGAGTCCGTGTTCCCCTCTTGTCGCAGTCGTCGCCTTCGTATGCGAAACGCAGAGGGTGTAAAAAGAGACAAAGAAAGAGAGAGAGAGAGAGAGAGAGAGAGAGAGAGAGAGAGAGAACGACCGGAAGAGGCAATGTGACTTTATGGTGTTTTTGGCTGCTACTTTGCGTCGACGCGCCGCTCTCCGTCGCCCTGCTTTTTATCACCCTGACGTCTGGCTCTCCTGCCGCCCCCTTTTTTCTGCAATTTATTGACCTATCGCTCGGCGTGCGCGCTATATCGACGAGAGAACGACCAATGGAAAATGGAATCGAGATTTTTTTATGATACTCCCCTTCCGACTAGTTAAGAGCAGGAAAAATAAAGCCGCGAGCCGTTATTCAAATAGACGAAAATTTGAATATTCGTTTTCGAAAGGGAAAGGCTGCACCCTAAAGTTGTTATGGCATCACCAAACAATTGACCAAAATTTTTAAGCACTTCGACACTTCAACCGGCTATCAAAGTATCGATAGCCCCTGAGAAATCAAAGTCCGGCTATCGTCGACAGAAGACGAAACTGCCCGGCGTCAAAGCAAACTTTAACAGTAGCCCAAACTCCTCCGCAACAACAGCATCAATCTCGGGAGCAACAACAATCGATTAACAAGTTGATGCAGTGCTCCCCCGCCCCCGCCGTCGTAAAATCAGGCGTCCTAAGTGCGCGATTTCCAGTTTCCCGTGGGGGGCGGCTAGAGCCAGTATAGCGGCCATAATGTTGTTGCTCGGCAAACAGCAATATTGAGCGAGTTACTCGGTGGGTAATAGCCACCGACACCAGCGAACCACTCCTCCAGGTGTATACCGTTGTGTGGGATGTGTGTGCATAAGCGGACGACAGGCGTCGAGCTTGCTGGTTTCGGCTATAATATGGCATGCATCATCCGCGCCCAGAATTTCGCGTCTGGTACATTGTGCATGTGCGAGGAAGCGTGTGGGTGTGTAACGCGCGGCTAACTCCTTCGTGTACCTTTGGGCGCTATCGCAGCGACGAGCTGCCCTGTGTTGTGAATGATGGCGTCGCCGTAGGCGATCCGGGCTACTCGAGAGTTTCCCTGCGACTGGCAGCTCCAGGAGAGTTGCTAATGATAGGGTATGGTGCGACGTGCTGCTCTTTTTTCTTAGTTGAGGAAGGTAGTTGTTTTAGTTTGTTACTGTTGGGAGGATTCGATTGAATGATGTCTGTTGCATTGAAATTTCAATTATTGTTTGAAGTTTTTTTGATTGACTTGAAACGTAATCTTACAAGGGGGATTTCTTTATTTAAAAAGCTTTTATTTTCGATAAAGACTCCATGTAATGTAATTGTTTGGATATTCGGATTATTCCGATATTCTTTTAATTATGCATTGACGGTTCTAATGACAGAAAGCGTAGAAATTGTAAAGAATTACGAATGGGATGATATAACTCCCACAATTAGAGAGTTAAATCCTATCGTTTCATAAACAAGATCAATCCTCCTAAGGGCAAAACCGATATATCTTCTTTGAAGTGTCTAACAAATACCGTTTCGTATCTGATCAGTGAACACAGAACAGTATACAAAGTGTATACCTTACACGTAACAGTAATAATGTAAATGAACAGTGATATATCAATTTGCGTTTAGATAGCGTCCAAAGTTTGCATCCAATGCATTCTGATAAACACAGTTTGATAATTATCCCATTTAGAGGAAAATTAAAGAATTAACGTTAAAGAAGGATTTCGTTTTATCATGCCTAAATTACGATGTCTTTAACTGGATAATTCAGTATATCTCGTTGCAAATGAAAGTTGAAAGTAATGAATATTCCAATGAAGTAGTAAATATACTTTCCGTTGCGTACGATGCAACTAACATTGCGTGTAGCATTCTCTTCGACCGCGTATCAGGAATTAGAAAATTTTCATAAATTTCTGGAAATTGCAATTGGGACATCACTAAAGTACTGTGATTTAACCTTTTTAAAGAAATTACACCTGAAAAGGTAGAAAAGTTTAATGAAACGCAAACAAAGACAAACTTTCATTTCCTCATACGTACATTTTCATTGCAGTAGACCACGAGATTTTATCTAATGTGTACTTCGTAATCAAATCTTCCATCAAAAGATTATTTCTATAAAAATACCGCGTTACTATTTAGAAAATGTTACTATTATTAAAAAATATTTATATTAATAACTAAAGTATCTCAATAATAATTTTTTATTTTCATTTGTATTCAAAGGATTTAGCTTCTCTTCCAGCCATGAATACGTTTAGAATGTTTGGGACAGATAAGCCCGGTCGCTTCTGCAGAAACCAAAACTTCAATTTTGCAACGGCTGCACAATACAAGTTCTGTTTACTCATGCATACTACTTTGATGCTAGAACTGGAAAACACATATTGTGGCCACGACAGCTGCGGTTACAATGCTCATTACTATAGAAATTCCCGCGTATACCTATTTTATACAAAGCCTCTCGAATGCGACCACTAAATTAAGAACTAATGCACGTTCGGCATAGTTTTGGATAACTTTTCGACGCTCAAACGTGACTCGGATGTTAGAAGTTATTCCAGCGAATATAGATTTTACGTAAATCAACCCCCATAGACGCACACTCCCAAAATTTGATATACCCGCGAAGCCTCGTGAATTCGAATTCAAATTTTGGAAATTTGCATTACCAAAAGAGCACACACCGGTCGCTGCCCTTAAAAATCACCCACGAAACTTCGCCCCTTAAAAATGTTTTAATTAAACAGATTTTGGAGTTGCTCACCTCCGTTACATTCAAAAGCATCAGCGCAATCCGAAATTTTGGAAATTCACACCCGAATTACAACGAGGCACTCGAGGGAACCTGCCGTTCCGGCGCTCGTTAACCCTAACAGCCGCGCGCTTTGTATCCTCAATTCAAACCCGTAATACTCCGAGTCTGCATATACACAGCCGCTCCTCGGTATATACAGATACAGAGCCACACTCCAGCGTCCAAAGCCACGGATTCAGAGTCTCGGAAATTCGGCGACGCGAGGAGTCACGTACAAACTTCGCGCGACAATCGACGCCGCATTGTCTCTGGAGGCTGTCCGTCCCCCCCCTCGCCTTTTGCAATTCAACGTTGATAATTGCGACGATCGCATTAGCATCGCGAGCCCGCGGCGATTCGCCACAAAGGAACACTGCGCCGCCGAAAGGGAAATCAGCACGTGCATATAATCTTACCGTCGTCCCGACAATACCCGCGGCTCGTTTTGCCATTTTTCTTCATCGAAGGTATAAAGCTCGTAAATCAAGGAGAGCCGAAAGCGGCCACCCACCAACTCTCTAAAGATGCTGTCACGCGCGCTTCTATATATGCAGCGAGAAAGAGGGTACACATGCACACTCCTAACGGGCCCTATAACGTTCCGATAGTAAGCTTTGTGCGCGCGTGTACAGCACGTCGGCGAAAGCATATAACAGCCGCGGCGCGCATTCGGAATGTCGCCGCGCGGGAAAATGCTTCGGAAGCCATTTCCAGCCGCGCGTTTATATACGTTTACGGCCGAGCTGTATACGAGGGTGTTGGGAAAACTTTTGCCCGCGTTAACTGCTACGCTGGTGTATGTAACCAGTCGAGCGCTGTATTTTAGTGGATGCATATAACGCGAGGTAAGAGAGTGGCTGACTGAAGAAATCGCTGCAGCAGTCGCGCTGATAGATCGCCTCTTGCATGTGTACGGGAAGTTGGCGTTGTTTCTCGGCGCGCGCACACGTGGTGATTGCGAGATTTAAGCTTAGCTGAGCCTGGGCTAAGTGAATTCCAACGGCGCACTTTGAGCGAGGGAATGCGTCTCTTTTGGAGGCGCTGAGGATGCGATTGTGCATGGAGCGATGAGAGTTTATGTGTGGCGGGCTTTTTTGAGGTGAATGCAAGAGGATGAGTGGTTTGATGGTAGTGATGCTGAGGGGATCGTTTATGTGGGTAATTTTGTTTGGCGAGGAGATGTGGGTGGGCTTGATTTATGTCGTCTAGGTGAACGATCTTCGGTGATGTTGGTGTTATTATCGTTGTAAAAATTCAAAGTGCGGAATATCAAGGCATTAGGAAGTTGAGAGCGTTGAGAGCTTTGGGAAAAGCGATTATGAAATTACGGAAATCCTAAAAATTTAGAATTTCTATACATAAGAGGATTTCTCCGTAGAAGCTGCAGATTATTCATTTTCATAAATAATTTTATTTTATATATATTATACACGCTTGTCCTGAAAGAAACATCATCTACAGCATGCTTAACATATGCAAACCCACGAAAGTACATGCAAAATTCCTATAACCTCAGAACCTGCATCTGATAAACCCTCCAAAAACACCAAATCCAATTCCAAAATCCCCAGCAACTTTGTAAACGTACTTCATTAGCATTGCCACAATCTCTCAACGCGTCCGTCTTCTTACATCTCCAATAACTCAGTGCGCTGCAACTAATCTCAAATAACGAGACTCCCAGCCACTCAACATCCGTCATCCCCGTCCCAGCCACTGTTTATTCAGCGACGCGCATTGTCGAAAGCTTGATAAATTTCAAATTCCTGCCGAGCCTGCCGGGCAAACTCGCTCTAAGAAACAGCCTCGCTCTCTTACTATAAACACGCGAGCGAGCGCGCGAGGCCTTAATTTGTTTTACTTTCAGCGCCGCCGCCGCAATTTCGCCCGGCAGAATGCAAATCTCCGCGCGTCATCTTCTCTCTCTCTCTCCTCGTTTTCGCTCGTAGATCAAGCGCCGCGAGACTGTGTATATGGAGAAGCGCGTGTCTGAGTGCGTCGGAGAGGGCAGGAGATTGTGCAGCGAGGTATGGAGTTAGTTTTATCTGGGATCTTTTGGTGGCGCAGGTATTTCGTGACTTAGAGGCTTGAAGAATGCTAAGAGGTGCATCGCGGTGGTGACGAAATTTCCAGGTTAGGCACGATTTGCTAACGATATGCGGCCTTTTGCGCCTGTTGATTCTTAGCTGGGCTCTTGTTTGGGAGACGGAGATGGGGTTTGGGAAAGTGGATTGTGTGCGCTGCGTTTCTGGTGGTATGGTTTGTTGATAGTTGAAGATTAAGGTGTTTAGATGTGTAAAATAGCGGTAATTGAGAAGTAATTTGTGGGTGTGTTAGTTTGCGTTTAAATTAAATTGTTTAATAATTGTTGCGTTTATGGTTTTAAATAGACGTTAAAAAATTGTACAAGAAAGAAATTTTATGTCTTTGCGGTAAATTTGTTTTACGCTCCTGCAGTTTTCTCATTAAGTTTTTGTCCAATAATTTAGTTGTGAAATAGCAGTTTCAGTTACGGTTTTAATGATTCATTGTTAAATTTTTCCTATATAATTTCGTTAATAATCGCTTACAATTAACGAAAATATGTTTTGCGTCAAAGAAAATGTATTTTACTTTTGCTGAAATTAACACGTCTCTTTTAAAATTAACGCGTCGCTGCAGCGAGGAAATGAACGTTGTTTCGTTTTATTTTTAGAATAAGAAAAGCATACGAAAAAAGTCCGGATTTCGCAAAAATTTGAGAAAAGAGGTGTAGAGTTCTTTTATTTAAACGTGAATGAAAGGAAATGAGTCTGAAATATTTGAAACGGAAACAGGTCGATTTCACCAATCGAGTTTCTGTATCATTTGACGTGTCATCGTTTTTTCTATCGGACTGAAAACTTAACGTTTCGCTCTGTCATAATATTAAATAAGCTATATTCTATTTACCATCTCCAATTTCAGTTTTATTCTTTCATTGTTGAATGAAACGAATGATATCTTCCCAAAATTTTGCCTGAAAATGAAATAACTTTACTACTCTACGTGTTCTAATCTAATACAATAAAATTAGATTAAATGACATGAAGCTATTATATTTACTAGACATTGAACTTTTTTATTACAATTCCGTATTATATTGAATCAGCCACCTTTCGAAATTCATTTCTCATTAGTCCTATAATCCCCAAAACTTATTCTTTTTATTAGATCATCCGCTAAACTTTTCTTCCTCCTCTACACTCCACCCACCTCGCTGCTTAGGCAGCACACACCGCCCTACTATAACCAAACCTTACCTCCATCCCCAAGAAAAAAGCATCCGAAAAATCCAAAACCCCTGATGCATTTTTAAAGACGCTCTCTCCGCAAAACCGCATTCGCAACGAGCGAGCGAGCGAAAAAACGACCCTCGAGCTCCTTCGCATCAAAACAAAGCCAGCCCAAGAGAGCATTCAATACTTGTATTCCGGTATAGCCTGCAAAACTGCCGTAAAATAAGAAGAAAAGGCCATAAAAAGCGATTCGAGGAGCTTCGTCCGCCCATAAGCGCGCGCTCGCGCGAAAGGGAAGGGAAAAAGCTGCAGCTCGCAAGAAAAAACGAAAATAATCCTTTTCCCGCTCTAGCTACACGAACGCCTCCTCCGCTTTTCCGGCACGGACTTATCTTGGATTCAGACGCCGCTTGCGCCGAGCCAGCTCTCTCTCTCTCTGTGTGTATACCCTCGATCAAAGATCCCGCTCGGATTCTCATTTCGCCAGAACGAGAAACGCGCGCCAAGACGAGAGAGAGAGAAGTAAGCGCGAGAGAGCCAGACTCTGTGGCACAGATCGCATCCGTCTGCGCTGCAAGGCTATATGTATACACTCGCTCGACAAGAGGCCGGGAATTTTGCATTGCGTGCCGTGAATTGTTGGGCCGAGTTGCCCTGGCTCTGGTTCTGCGCAGGCTGCTGTGTGTGCGCATGTACGCGTCCGGCTGTTGTATAGGCCGAAACATGCGGAGGGTATAGGAGAGGGTTGGGTTTCGCTTCGACATCGGGGTTTTAGAGCGAGGCGCCGTTCGGATTTTCGAAATTTCGAAAGTTTAGGGAGCTGGCTGTATCGAGCCTTTTTTTATTATCGGGAGTTGGAGAGTGTTCTGGGATTGGAAATGTTGTGAAAAGAGGAGCAAGCTTTGGAGGCACGTAGGAGGTGATTTGATGGAGTAAGATTTTAATTTGGAGATATTTTTAGGTTAACTATGGTAATTTTCAAAATCGTTCTGGATTTCACGAATTCATTAGCAAAATAATTGGGCATTGTTTTTTATGACAGTAGTTAAAGACAAATGCGCTTGATTCATTTTTTATGGCCAACTCCATTTTAGAACAATTATTATAGATTGTTGCGGTCTTATGGCTAATCTAGGAAACGATTTTGATGCCTTTGTAACATTGGTGCATTAGACAAATTAATAATTGTTATTACATATTTTCAATATAACAACGCTAAACTTTTATTGCTAAAAAATTTTTACCATTTACCTTAACAATTTTTTACTTTACATAAAAAGTTTAACCGATTGAAATTATACGCAAGAAGACCATGTTACAGAGTCCCAAACATAATTCGTACCTTTAATAAACCGAAGCGCCGAGAAACCGAAAACACACAAACCACCGCCGCCGGATTTCCATTGCAAATGTAAGATTGTCCATTGTTTTGCCTGATTATTCTCAACTTCGTCAGTCTCGCGCGCCCCGCCCGTCTGTTTTTCTTCATTTCTTGGCAAAGTTCCATTTGCGAACCCACCTCACCTCCCCTCTGATTGCCCCTTTTTCGTGTGGCCGCCATCGTCGAAAAAGTTTTTCGCGGCTGCGACCAGCCAGAAGAACCGGTGAACCCTTAAAAATTAAAAATTCCGATTCACTTTGCATATTTCAGTGTAAAAGCGAAAGATTCTCCGGCCTGTGCGCAAGAGCCATCTTTATTCATAAGCATCATCCCTGTCTCTCCCTTTACTTTTCTCCCGTCATTCTTGCTCTATGTTCGTCATGTTTAAGATGCTTTATGCGTATCGGTGGATTAATATTAATGACCGAATTAAATCTGTTTTGACAAGAAAAATCGAAATTGGTATTATCGAGGAAAGAAATTTATTTTGAAAGTCAATTTTTAATCAAGTTCTATGCATTGTTAAACGTTTTTTATCGTTAGAAAAATTATAAATATTTTTGATCATTAACAAAATTTATAAGATCATGTTGATTATAAGCCAGACTTTGTTAATTGTTTTGCCAGAGTTTCCGAACTGTCTTACAAATAAAAAAAATCTCGTTTCACAAATCCCAAAACACAAGACTCAAATCTTGTTAAACGGTTAAAGTACACTTCAACACGTGTTTCCCTTACTCCCAATATCATAAACTCGCAGTCTGTACGTGGCTCTATAAAAAAAAAAGAAGACCAGCATTATCGGAAAAATTTCGAATCACGTAATATTGCTTTCCAGATAACGAAAGTTCAGATACTTATAATGACAGTCGGGATGAAAAAAAAAGCTAACACATGAGCAGCCGGCAGATAGCAAGTACACGGGGGATTATTTGTCGTAATAAAAGTTTAAATTTGTTGAATGGCCCGGGCGTGCGCGCACGCGCCCCGGCGTCGTGAGTTTTTCGCGCGCGGCCTGCAGTGGGGTGGGAAGAAATGAAGGACTTGTGATTGTCGACCGCCAGTTATTCTTGCCGGAAACTTTTCCACATAAGTGGAAGAGCCATGGGAATTTCTCCTTCTTCTAAGTTTTAACCCCCTGCTCGCGTATAAGAAACTCTCGGCGTGCGTTTCGCCGATGTCTTTTATTCTGCCCTTTTGCTCGGTTCTTCGCCTTGGTCGAGTTTTTTTTTTTGTTCTTTTTGGTACGCGCGTCATGCAAATGCTCGATTTTCTTAGTTTAAAGTTATTACGAAGCGGCTTGTGGTTTTTCTTTTACTTTGGTTCCGTATTGAGTTTTTTGTTGATTTAAGGGAGTTCTTTTTATCTAAAATGTTTATAAAATATACTTTGGGAAAAATTAACTTTTGCTTTGAACATTATTTATCGGTTCACTATTTACATTTCAAATATGCAGTCACAATTTTATACACATGTAGATACATTGTAAGTTATTTAAAAAGCTCCAAAATAAATAAATCATTGTCTGAATATATTTTAAAATCTAGATGGTAAATATTTTTTGAGATAAAAATTTATTTTACCTAAAATCTGTAGATAATATCCTAGAAGTTTACTGACTAAGAAATCACCTAAGATCTGGGTCATAGATCTTGATGAAACTTTGGGATATGTTTTTAGTACCAATAAATGAAGCCACATTTTCACGGTCTGTTTATTATTCTATTTAAAATATTCTAATATGTGAAAACCTAGTTATTAAACAAGATTATATAATAAAAAAAATTATTAATATAAGATTTTATTAATATTTATTTTTAATCCAAATTTAACTCAAAATGTTCCCCTTTCTTCATGTTTGGTTTAAATTTTCTCTAATGTAATTGGAATTTAATAGTAATTTTTTTTTATTTTATTCGCCGCTGACTATAATTTGAATTTTTTTTATATTGAAGACAACTGATTTAATAAATTATTTTACATTAAGATTGAATTGACCGTGACCAACGACCACCACTAAAACATAATATAAGACAAGATTTTTTAATGCCGTGTCCAAAGACGAATAACATTGAATCCTTCTTTACCCAAGATAAATCGCAAATCTATGAGTATCAAGAAATAAAATTAGTAAAATTATTATAATAGTTTTGAAAAAGATGTAACGTACTTAAAGATACGTGCTCACGCACTTATAGCACCGAGAAACACATATCATTTATATATCGAGAATCATACTGTACCGGGGAATACATTACATGATAATTTTTGCTAATCAAAATCAGTGACAGTATGAGTTTTTAAAAAGTTTAATACATACTCCAATATAATAATATTCACTTCAATCTTTCATTACATTTTGTCACGATAAGTTAAGGTGACCTCGGTTAGGTTTCATTTGGTAATTTAAAAATTACACTTTCAGTTTATAGAATTCTTTGGATTTTTAAGTTTTCCACCATTCTAGGTTCTTCAAAGAAAGTATTATTTTAAAAAAAGTTATAATTTTACTTAGAAAATTTGTTATTTTTTTTACCAATTTGAATATAATGTATAATAACGTAATAAAGTTGTTTTATTTAAATTAATTATGAGAAAATGACCTTTCAAAAGTACAGGTCAAAATAATGCATACGTGTGTCGTAAAATCATAATGTATGATATAAATTTTACGCTTGAACGCAACTCATACACAGAATCTCGTAAAATCGTAATACAGTTCGGTAATTACGTTGTTTCATCATCCATTGGTCTTCTCGCTTTCTCGTATGTACGTTAAACTAGAATAGGTATACAACTAAATTCATAATAATAAGAAATAAAAATTCAAATTTCTCATTATATTTTTTTTGTCTGATGATAAAAAGAATATAGAAATAATTTTTTTTTTTAATTTGATGTATTATTTAACATATGTTCTATAAAACTAATTGTTCTTCCTGATTAAATTAACAGATTTTAACCAAAATGTATAATTTATACTTTAGAATTATATTAAACTCAATAAATATTTTGGTATGCAAATGGAAGCTATCATAAATAATGAAATGATATCGACCTTTTTCGCTTTTGAGCATACATTTATAAATCAATAAATTTTCATTTGTTTACTGCATGAAAATATGTTTGTTTCCATAATTCACGTTAATCCACCATATTTCACTTCAGGTAAAATTCTTCAGTAACATTTAAAGCAATCAATTTTTAATTACCTGCAATTTTATCCTAAATTTTAAAAGTAATTTATATTTTATGAACATCAACCTTATTACAATCTCCAAACTCATTTTCTCATTTTGAACATAATGTTTTATCACCTTGCTCAGCCGGCACTACCAGGTGATTGCACATGTAGCGACAACACTGTCCACGTTGTTTTATCGTCTCCTCGTTTGTATTGCAGATTATTTTTCGATAACACATACTGAGCGAAAGACAACGCGAAACACATAAAAATGTACTACTTTAGGAAATATGATGGCACTCTCATGAAAGTAATAGATTGTAATGTTTTTTTCGGATCTTTTGATTAATTGGAAATAATAATTTTAAAATAGTTTTTATCATATGTTTTAAATCAAAATAATTATTATAAAAAATAATTCATCGATCAATAAAGATGGGATTTTGATTTTTGATTTGCATGTAAAAAATTTGTATTGAAATACATAAGATGAGTATTATGAATTAAATTTGTGATTTATTATCTGTATTTAAATATTATTTCAATATTATCTAAATATTATTTAAATATTATTTAAATATTATTTTTATTATATATTAAAGGTGTTTAAACGTTCAAAAATATTGAATAAATATTTAACAATTTTTTAATCGGGTTTAATAAACTTAAACTTTTGGTTTTATAAGATAGAAGCACATTTAATTGTGCTCTTGCTCGAAACATGAACGTGTAAAGATGTAATCTTCTATTTTTACGTCTTCGTAAGTTTCTCTTTGATACACTGCAAGAGATCATTTTCTTCTGTAGTGAATATGAAGTGTGTATATTTCAAGTTATAATTCACTTTTAACAGCGTTTGTACTATAATTGTTAAATTTTATGAGCAACACATTCTTTTTAATATTTATTAACACAATTTTCTGAATATATAACAGGCAATAAAAAAATAAAGTGTCAGAGAATAATATAACTTTAAAGTAGTAGAATGCTCACACGGTTTCTATTTAAGAAACGTTATATAGTTCAATACAGAAAAGGCTGCTTTTCTTAAGTAAAAAGTCGTGTGCTCATTTATAAAGTAAATGAAATAAAATTTTAATGTCAAAAGCTGCTATTACTGATCAACGTTTGTTTTGAACTTTAAAAGTAGAAAAGAATTACATTTTTTCTAAAATCTGGGTACTACCTTAGGTCTAATTTGATTTACGTCATCTTTGTCTAAAGTAAAAGTGAAACGTAAAAGCATATGCTTTGGTTTTACGTGTTTACCGCCGTTTACTTTCTTGAAATTGAAAACGGTAATTTCCTTCTACTTCCAGCAGTTATATTTATCTTTCTTCGCTCTATATTTTTTTACTAGACTTCGCTTCCTGTTAAAAGAAATTTTAGAAGTTTGAACAATGGAGGAAAGAAAAAGTAACGATACTATTTTTTAAATACATTAATTATACATGCACAAAAAATTTAAATAATTTGGGGCATTATAAAATTTAAATACACATTACATATAACTATGTTATATTATTGAATAAATATGATTTATAATAAAATGAAATTAATGTTTTAATAATATTAAATAGTGAAAAATAAAGAATTGGTAAATTTTTTTTTATTAAAATTGAATTTTTTATATAAAATGTTTATAATAGTTTTAGTTAACTATCAAAATATAACTTGATTTTACCCTCTACATATTAACTTACTTATTCATTCTCTCTTGAAACATGAGTAGTTGTTAAGAGCATGTGTTCTTAATTGATAGCTCTAGAAATAACATCACCCATCAAAAAGCTAATCTTCTTCTTTTTCTTTTTACGGAATATTATTGTTCATATTTCTTCTTTGTCCTTAATAAGACATATAAATTTAAAGTAACAATAAAAGGAATTCAAGCAATAACTAACTTCGAAAACTATGTTATGCAATAGTTTCTTCAAATAAGTATGAATGAATTTAGCATATTCAGTTCACTTAAAATTATGTAATTGAAGGATTTCTCCCATAGAACAGTATTTCCTTAAACTTATTATACTTTAATCAATAAAACTTGATATAATTGACAACATATTTATAAACACGTGACATTACATTTCAATAACTTAATTAAAAATAATAGGTTTATTAATCTCCATAAACATTTTTATCAAATAACCTCCATCTCTCAGAATCCATTCAATAAATTCCTAATAAATCAGTCCGCTCTCTCAAAAACCGTTCCACTTCCAAAACGAGAGTGAAAATCACCCTGAAAAAAGGAGAGAGCACCGCTCTCAGATCGATACCACCCATAATGACAGCTCGGCATCGGCGCCGATCCAGAAACGACTCTCGCATCCCGGAAGTATCCACTCACACACACACGCACGCACTCCGCTCACAATACCCTACTTTGCACTAAAATTCCAAAGTCCAATGATCGCTCGCGCGCTCAGTCGATTTTCTCTCTCTCTCCCCGACGCGCGCGCTCCTCGATTCATAGCGCGCGATTCCCTGTCGCGCCCGCGCGCTGTGATCTCCTTTCACCTGGGGGCCCCGCGCGCGCAGTGTATGCGTGTGCACATCGCGTTTGTATCTCGTCTTTTATAAATATACGCGCGGCCTCGGCGACCTCTGAGCGCGCGCGGCACGTAAAACCGGTACGTGTATATGAGCGTGAAATCGCGTACACGATGCACGTGCCGGCAGTCAAGCATCGCGCCGAGACGCTGATGCTGCCAATGCTGGGAGGCTATGCAAGAGAGTTTATGCATGCCAGGCCGGATAACGAATGCGGCTCGTCAAGTGTGTGCTAGGTCAATTTTCCGCGCGCGAATCGATTCGACCTGCATGCTTTTTTCAGCGGATGGGTAATGGCTCGGCTGGAGCTTTCGATAAGCTGATGGATTAATTGGGTTTTTAGAAGGGGCTTTTGGAGTTGTGAAAGAGAGATGGTGTTATTTTGTCGATTTATGGTTTTGGGTCAAAAATAGTCGAATTTTTAAGTTTTTGGTTTTAGAGTAAAAGCATTTGACTTTTTGATCTCGCTTGCTCTCCTATCTAAATACTTAATGTTTATACCATTATTTATAATATTACAAAGTAGCAATTTTGAAAATAAATCATTTCGAAATATTATACTATAACTATTTTTATGATACATTGAAAGGCAGATTAAATTGTATATATGATTCTAAATGATTTTTTTATCTAAAATCTATAAATGTTATAGATAAATAAAGTAAAACCGTAAGAACGTATGAAACTAATCTTGTAATATTTATGAATTCCTTAAATTGTAATCATCATTTTTAAGCATCTGACTCATTATGATTCTAAGTGCAATATTTGATCTATTTGTAAATATGACAGAGTTGTGTTTAAAAAAGAATCGTACAAATGATCATATCCGGATGTGAAAACATGATTGTTTAAAACAACTAGGAAACACTAGGAATGATAACATTTCAAAACGGACAATCGTCATAAACTGGATTTATATTTCTTAGTGAGAATGAAATAATACTTAAAAAATGAAAATAAAAGACACAATACGGGAAACCTTGATTTAAGTAAATATTTTAAAACTACTTTTAAACTACTTTGTCTCTTAATATGTAGATCTTTTTTTATATTTATCAAAACAACCAAAAAGCTATGCAAACCTTAAATTGTCTTATCATTTGTGATAAATAAATGTTTCGTAATAGAACATAAATCGATCTTTAACGAACTAAGATGTAAAATTTATTACTGGTACAAAGATTCACTACAGTCAACATTTTTGAAAAGTTGTAAAACTTCCCTTGTCAAAACTAGAAAGCAAAAATATATATACTTTTTGATGACACGCACGTCTTCAGCAAAAGTTGACAAGTTTGTAAAAGTTTATTATGTAGGTCTAGAACAGCAAGTTTCTTAACTGTTAAAATATCTCAAACTTATACCGTAATCTAATGTGTGTTTGCGGTTCGTGAATGTCGAAGGTAGAATTTTCTTTAAAATTGTATTACAACATTAAAAAAAAATTTAAATTAGCCAAAGTAAAATTCAAACTAAAATAATATTATTGAATTGCAAAAATGATTGCAAAACTTAAATAATTAAAACATATTTATAACTCTACATTGTAACTTCAAACTTCAACACCAACCTCTCTTCTCATCAATATTTTTTATAGAGTATCATATATTACAAAAATGAAATAAAGAAGGTTTTATATAAAATAGATCGAAAGGTTCAGCAAATTTCCTAATTAAGTTCTGCAACAAGCTTTTTTGTTATTGGAAATGATTTTCTAATTACCGTTCAGTGACGGCACTAATGTATCAATCAGGGGCTCCAAATCAATTGGAAACTCGAGAAAGCGCTGGATGCAAGAAGTCACGTCTCGAAATGCGTCGATGCAGCTTTCATCGAATTAGCCGTGAAACTGCATGATGCATGAGTTCGCTTACGCCCGTACGTAGTTTTTAAGTTAAAATTATTGTGTTTATAACTGCAAAACCCATCTTTGATTTCAAATGGGTCGCGACCTGCCTGAGGTGAAGGGAAAATATTTTATATAAAGAAATTCAGAGATATAGTCTGAGATTATTCTATACTATAGAAACCACAAATAATCTGAGCAATTTTGTTTTTTGTTTTAGAACTTTCATTTTGTGTGATAGATTAGGTTCAATTTGCATAAAATAATAATAAAAATATTATAACAATCCGCGTGGTATAATAAACTTTCACACATATGTTAAGAATATATCTGTGGTTTCCGTATAAACTTAATAAGGTCACTTTTCGTGTATCGAGAAAATGAGATTTTAATATTTAAACTTGCGCTCAAGATTAGAGGAAACGAGTTAAAATCCAACACTTAACTAATTCATTTAAGCACTAAAAACCAATATAATTAGGGTTTTAACTTTAAATGTATACTTTCACGAAAAGCTTGGGAACAGATATTGAGAAATATTAGTAATTTAAGAAAGCATACTTTATTTTAATTACTTCATTATTTGATTTTGATACTTTATTATGTCATTATATCTGTGGCTTTTCAAGATAATTTCTTGATAAAATTTATATATCGTAAGATTTTAAATCCCTTTTAGACTTATAAATATTTAAATAAAAACTGAAATGTTTGTTTAAAAGTGGATTAAATTAATAACTTAATTCCTAATTATCGGTTCGATATTTTTATCAAACACGAAGTTTTCGTTTTTTTATTTAAAAGGGGTCCGTTAAGGCAACCCAAAAAGATGAAAGAAATTTTTTAAATAAAAATGGATTTTTTTAGTTTCGATGAAAAGTTGCAGGTATAATACATAAAAATATAAATATAATTAAAAATTTTTTGTTGACAACGATACAAAGAAAATTTTAATTAAATGAAGAGTAGAAATATGAAAAGACGAATCATTCACCTTACCCAACAAACAAAAAATACGATTTTCTCTTCAAGCAAAAAGTTTCTACTAATTATTTTTATTATTCAAGACTAGATTGCAATAATGCCACTTTCATAAAAGTAATTATTAAAAACACTTTTTTGATCACATTGACGATTAGTCTACGAATTTATGTCAATGCTTATTTTTGCACATGATAATAATTTCACGGTTAAAATGTCGAATCAAGATAGGCAGCCTCTATAATTACGTGTACACACAACGTAAACTAACCATATAATGTGACCGCATCTAGGTAATTACAGTCGGGAACTCGAAAATCGCAGTACGGTAAATTTTAATCAATTCGCATTATGTGTACGTTCGCTAGCTCTTATCTTACTAGCCTTATTTTTTGAATAACATGATGCATTGTACTAATTTATCTGCAGGCAACTGTTTTAACATGGCTATTTGGAAGATAAATTCAAGAACATAGTACCGCATTGTTTTCCAAAATCAAGTTTAATACCAAACATTTTCACTTTTGTTAATCGAATAAAAATATTTGAATTAAAAAAATATCAATTTGAAAATACCGTATATCAGTTGTCTTCCATTTATTCGCCTCATAAAGCCATGTTTTTTAATTTACGTTCACAAGATGACAGGCCACAATTTCGAAATGACACGAACTAGAATCCCAAGTCCCATAAATCAAACAGCGAGTAATGCACGCCGCGATAAAAGTCACTAACGGTACCGCACGCTCATTTGATTCGCTCTGCCGCGATCTAATCATTTTCGGAAGTCCCCGATAAGCGCATCATTGTGCCTCTCCAGAACCCGTTGCAAAAACACACGCGCTGCATAAGCTCGCTGCAATTAAACTCCAAAGAAAAAAACAGCCCACCGTGCATTTAAAGCTTCAACCAACCCAGTATCTGAATAAACACCCAGCAAAGAAGCATAGGCAGAAGATGCGCAAGCTGAGCCGGAAAATACATTTGCGCATCTTCTGAGAGCTATTGTGTTCACGATCAAAAAAGGCTATAGCAGGTCAGTTGAGGAATGTGCGTGAGAGTAAATGGAAGGGATAATTCGACGGAAGGAGAGCGCGGGTACGTGTATGCACATAACTCGCGGGTAATCCCATAAGCGCCGCGACACGCGACGGAAGCATACAGAGCACGAAATTGTCCGGCGGATGCGTTGCTTTTTTTGCGGGGGCCGCATTGATGAAGAGTGACACCCAGCGCGCCGTGTGGAATTTATCGAACTTTTGAGTCGGGGGTGTATGAGGGCTTTTGTTTTAGCCTTTTTTTTTGGGATGGTAACTTTATGAGAGTTCTAGGTAAAAAGAGTTTGAAGCTTTTTTTGTTTCTTTTTTTTTCTGCTTCTCTTTCTGGACATCGGGTGGATGAAGAATGTAAACTTCCTGATCGAAAATCAATTAACGAAGTACAAAGAATCTTTTTGTTGGCCTTGTTCTCAATCTTTGTTTAGAGTTGGTTAGCAGTGGATATACTTTGAAATTGATCGATAGAAAATAGGGGAATTTGAATCTGAGATTTTCTATTTTAAAGTTGTGAGAAACTTAACTATTCAACGACATACGTAGTATTAGAAAGTTGATATTAATATCACAGTTTTTGAATAAGTTACCCTGGTAGAAATTAACCATTTAAAATAGCTGAAGGTCAAGAAATAGCTAGTTTTTACCTATTTCCTACCCTGCAAAGTATTAACTATCATGGTTATAAAATGGAATTCATTTCCACCAGGGTAAAGAATAATTTTTTTTCCCACAATATTAAATTTAATATTCATTTAATTTTTATTTTTTTCTGTTCCAGGTGAGTGATCGATGTGTCCAAATCTTCCTGATACTTCGAAATGATGTTTGATAAGTTAAAAACATTTTTAGATTAATTAAGTATTTTAGTGAATAAATACTATCTACAACTATACATACCAAATAAAGTAGAATTAAATAAAAATATTTAAAATAAACGTCTACCGCTAAAAAAATATTCCTCCCTCTTTATCGTAATCACAACGTTACGTACATTCTTAAGAAAAAAAGGTGAAAATAAGGAAAGGAAAAAAAACCGTAAGCCCCGTACGTAGTTAGACTGGCCACACACGTTGAAGGCCCGCTTACATAGCCAGGGCAAAAGAGGGAAAGAAAATAAAGGGTCGGCGAAGCGTGAGTGAATGAGCGTGAACAACGCTTTAGACGTGTATAAAGGGCCGGAGCGCGCCGAGACTTTGGGGGATAATTGATGTACCGTGAGTTTATGTAACGCCGAAACTTGTGTAGTCGCTATTATACCGTATAACCTAAGCGCGAGTTCGCTCAACTATATTAGGTTTCATCCATCTTGCGGAAGAGGTCATGGTTTTCGCGCGAATTCACGAACATCATTAACGCTCCTTTTCTTTTTATTCCGCTGCGTTATTTTATTTTTCTTCATTACCGCTAATTAAAAAAGTTGCCAACTCGTTTATTATTCAAACTTTGGCGAACTTTCGAGACTTGGGGTATCGTCGGCGGCTTTTCGGCGTTTTGGGTGGAATTAATAAGGAATAAAATGTTGGTGCCCGTAGATTGCGATGACAATGAAAGGGTTGGGCTCTGTTTATGGGAGAAATTTTAATAAAAGCTTCGTTTTATAAATAAGAGACTTGTTAATAAATTAGATGGATCTTTGCTTCGTTCACAGTTTCTCGCAAATTTTGAGCAAAATTTTTTGCCTATTTCGTAGCTCAAGCTCGAAACTCCAGCTGCTGGAAGTTTCAGTAATTAACTATTTAAAAGACCAAACTTCATTAAAGGCATTTAAAACTTCGTTAAAGTTCACTTATCTTGTAATTAACATTTTTTTTCTTTCCTCGAAAAAATCCCGAAGAGACTCCAAAAAAACTCTTCTTTAAAAATCAAATAATTTCATTACAACGAATAACCACATTATTCTCGTCCACAGCCGTCAATGTATCCCATTACCTGCCTTAAAACTCCCTCATAAAAGCCACATTACCGCGAAAATAATGATTTATCCCCCAACGATTTCTCTTCATTTCCGCCCAGCGCGTAACACCTTACGTCTCACCCTCCCCAGCTTCACCTCACGCGCGCGCACGCATTAGCCCTCCTCTAGATTAAGAACCTCGTCCTATAAAGATTCCAGCTCGCAAAAGATTACCTCGCAAAGCGCGCGGCCCGCGCGTCGTTGGCCTGTCAGTGCCGCTCGCTCTCCCTGGAAATTGAAAAAAATGGCCTCACCGTCTTACTGAAAGTAGCGCAGCTCCTTTTCTCTTACTCCGTCCCTTCTTTACCTTCTCTCTCTCTCTCTCTCTCTCTCTCTCAGTTTCTCGGCAACGACCGAGAGCCAGCCCATTATCATCCCCCCGCGGAGGTAGAGCCGCCGGGAGACGATTTGATCCAGCCTGGAACGACTGGGCGCGCGGGCCAATTGCTGGATCGCGGCAAACGACGCTTTGCATTAGCGGTCGTCGTCGCGGTATAAAGGACAGCGAGCCGAGGCATTAAGGATAACGACTCGCGGGGCTGGGCTGGTGCGTTGCTGCTGCACCATTTGCTGGAGCATCTGCGAAACGGGTGAGAGGGAGAGGGTGGGAGGAAAGTAGCGATCGGAGACAGATAGGAAGTAGAGAGGAGGTAAGAAGCGGGTCTGGTGGAGAATAGAAATGAGATGTTACCTTCTTAATGCGATGCTAAATGCTCGCTAGTAGCCCCTGATGGGGCGATTTTGTCGAGTGGATTTTTTTGAGCGTTCCGTTGAGTGGCTGATGCGTTGAAGGTTTTAGTCGTGTTGAAGTGTGGATGAGGTGGTTGTAAGCTTGTATAGTTAATTACGTGGAATAAATGTATCGATTTCTTTTTTATAAAAGCGTTGTGATAGAGACAGTCTTATAGGTTCCACATATATTAATACCGATAAAAAGTACAATAAACCGGAACATAAAACCAGTACTTTTCAAAGCTCGTTTAAGTATGTAGGTCCTGCAGGATCCACTCGGTCATAACGCGGGCCAAGTGAGAAAAATAAATGCAATAAAAACTTTCTGATTCGAAATTCAATCGACAGCTATAACTTGATCAGAATGCGAATTTGCTCACGACAATAACACCGTCGCCCAGGAAAAATTCCATCCAATTCACATAACCCATACGTAGTTTAATGTGAGCTGTTTGTTTTTACTGGAACGCTGAAGCAGCAAGTCTTGTTTTGCCAAAGCTTCGAACTACGTATCTATATCAATTTCCATAATTAATGTAACCTCTCCTCCGGCTCGCTCATATCGAAAATTACATAGGCAGTGTAAATTAAAAAGAAACATGGAAACTAATAATTCATTTTAAAACCCGGAGATTAACTGCCCTTTGCGAAGTTTCATTATAACTTATATACACACGCTGGAGATTCTTCTTGTAATTCAGAGCTTATACACGCTATACTCTGCTTTGCTCTCCGCGCGCATATCGCAACATAATTCTCCGTTGATTTAAGTAAAGTTTCATAGTTCCGTAATTGAAAATTTATATCAATTCAGCTACGCTTATTTTAATACGTTCGGTGTACATTTATGCTGAGCTGGAATAGCTAGGAGCAGATAGAAACTCTGTTATGCAAGGACGCAGATAAAAATTTTTATGTTCTTTCAAAAAGTTGTCTCAGCAAAATATATTGCATCATTTATTTCTATAATACAAAAGCTTCATGCAGGTTACATGAGCTTAGAAATAAGAATGTGCATGGAAGTCTTACACTTTTTATTGAGGTTCTTGGCTTATGCAAAAAGGAAAGAAATTTCAGTTTATTTTTAGAATTTAATTAGGATTTATAATAGCGGAAAAATAAAATTATGAGAATATATAAAAAGATTGGAGATAAAACCCGAATAAAATTCAGCTACTCAACTAGGAGCTTGTTTGACTGACTGACAACCATTTTTATTTCGTAGCTGCAAGAATGCAAAAAAACAACGCCTCACTTTTGAGAACATTTATTGCACTTTCGGCACCGTAGATCGTTAAACTGTCGAACTGTCAGCGAACCATGGTTTTTTTATTATTCAGCTTGATCCTTAACTAGAAATAGAAAATTAAATATACGCCAGGTATTTAAAAAACTCGCACAATAAATTTGTCTAATAATTGTAACGGACAGGTCTCCTCTTATGAATAGTAAAAATGCCGAATTCTCTGAATTTGAATTGTTATTTTATAATACGTTTGAAGCGACTATTTTCACGTAGAATGCGAATGTAATATAAAAAGACAGTCGAAAATGGTTGCGATGCGCAACGAGTTAGTTGTTGATTACGCTTGCGAGAAAGAACATTGCTGCGGTTCTAAGCGTCTTTGCGTCGGATTAATCGTCGAGTTTTTTGCCACTTAATAGAATAAATACTTATTTAAAGTAAAAGTGTTTATTTTTTAATATTGTTATAATCTCCTCGAATATGTGATATTCCGTGCGCGAACAATTTGGTGCCGAAACCGAGGAAAAATAACCGGTAAAATTTTGATGGAATATTCGACGAAAAAGGATTTTGTGTTCGCTTAAGCTTAATAATTATTGTGATTCCTTGGAATACTCTCCACCCATTACAATAATATATAATAAATAATTTTTTCTTCTCAGTCAATTTGAAGCAATTCAATAATTAGTTCACACACCATTTCTCACACTTACATAAAGAAAGATATATAAAAAAATAATTATACTTTACAAATATTTATGATAATGCAAATTTATTATTCGTTTAAAATACTTATAAAACACTATTCTACTATTAGAATCTAAACAAGTAAAGTTATATAAACTTATGCATCACATGATTCCCATATTTGAATACAAAGTAAACCAAAACAATACGTCACACGTACTCTCACCTATACCTCAACAAACCAACAGTTACCCCACTTAAAACCCTCTAAAAAAGATCCTCGTCCTCCCCAATCGAAGCCAGCCTCGCCGAAGCAAATGACTACGTCCGCGAGGAAGTAGCAAAAAAGGCCCCCGAGAGGAGGACTCGAAAGAAAGAAGTTAGGCGCTGCGATATCGCCTGGCTCACCGAAAACTCGTCTCGCTTTCGTCGCAGGAAGTAGTTTCGCGTCCTATCAGCGGCAAGTCTTAATGGACTTCTGCCTCGAGTCGAGCGCGATGACGGGAGCCAGTCACGTGCCGCTCCAGCCAAACACGTGCTGGCTTCCAAATTGACTTCTCTAAGTCATAACGCCGTGCTCTCGCAGCTGATTTTTCTCGGCCTGGGTGTAGAGAGCAGTGCAGTTTTCGGTTATGCAAAAGGCTCGAGAGCTGGGACTTGCCGGAGTAGTTGCTTTTTATGGGCTTTCTTGATGATGCAAGTCGTGGGAATGGTTTTGTTGTGCGAGGAGAAATGGGGAAATACGAAAGTGTTGTCTTGGGTGAGGTGTTGCTTTGAGGATTTTTAGTAAAAACCGTGGGTTGAAACTGTTTTTTTTTTAACGTGTGGACTGAATTAAAAGATTTTTTTTGGAATTTGAACTATGAAAATATTTTTAAGATTAGAACTTATAATGTTTAAGTAACATTTTTATTTTGGATTCAAATAAAAATGATCAAAAACAAATGTGTATTTAATAAAAATGATTCAATTTTTGTCGCAATATTGTTTCTTATGTCTACTTCAAATATACCATTTAAAATTCATTAATAAAAGTGAAGAAAACTATAGATTTTAAGAATTTTATGTATTAACAGTAATATTTTCATAGATAAAAAAATTCTTTATTTATACGTTTTTCACATAGCACTTTATAATAATCACTTATCAATATCACTCGGTCCATAAATTCAATATTCCGCTGAATATATATTAATCCATTCTATATTGCCACCCCTTTATCATGCGCTCATTGACATTTCAGATCCATCTATTTGAAATATATTCAAGCTCATCAATTTTAATGCCGAATAAAGTTTCATAAATATAATGAGGCATATATAATCATCTTTTTTATAACAATATTTCGCTACTGTATTGTAATGACGTATCGCAAAAATTTACGATGCACTTTCGTACTTTATGTACCTTTTCAATGGAAAGTCGTCAAAAATTTTCCAACTTACCGTTTCATAAGCCTTATTTGCACTCGCGCATTTATGAATACAATTTAAGCATAAACTATTTATTACCAAAAAAATATCCACCTCTAATATCCCTTCTCCACAACAGCTCATAATTTAGCCCTATTCAGCGCTTGGCCCGCAAAACGTTTTTTAAACGCCCGCATTCAAAATCCATACACGCGCGCTATATCGCAAAAGTAATTTCTATCGACTCTTCATATCCCTCCCCCCTCCATCCCTCCGCCCCATCTATCAGCGAAAATTCGAAGAAAATCCTCGTTCCAGGAGCACTCGGGCAGCGCGTGCTCTCTCAAATCCTCGGCCAAATCTCTTGCATCCCGCTGTTAAATTGCGAGGAAAATGAATGTTTTGTACGGCGGCGGTCCGCGAAAAGAATGAAAGGACAACCGGCCGCGCCGAAAAAAGGAAGAGCCACCCCCGGCTGGATATAGAAAAGACGAGGATGAAGGTGGGGAAGCGGGGTCGGTAGGAGAATGATTGGAAATCGATGTGGACGAATTCGCGACTCGTCGTCCCTATAACCCCCGCGTATATATAAAAAAGCTCTCCGCAAGCTCGCTCCTTTTTTCCGCGACGCCGCAGCGTCATAACCGAGGCCGCTTATTGGACCGGAAATGGCGCTCGTGGCTCGTCCAATTACTGCGCCTTTGCTCCTCGTGCTCCCCCCCTCAGCTCCACCCTCCTCTATCCTTGCAATCTTCTCCCGACGACGACGCCGTTAAAACCGACGGTCGCTCGGATCTTACGCGCCGGTCGTCCGCGCGCGGCAAAAAGCCCTTCAGCTCTCTCCGCGGCCGGCCTGAGCAAACTCACCTACGACGCTCATATATAGTGCAGGGGAGCGCGACGAGGCTCGCTCGGAGAGCTCGAATGCCGTTCAAATTGAAAGCAATTTCAATTAGCCGGCGCCGCCGGCCGGCGAACGTCCTCTTTAAACAGACCGAATGGTAGCCCGGGTGCTCGGTTCATGGGTTAACCCGCCGACGCTGCTTCCTTTCTCCGGGTTTATTTCGATCTTCCTTGTTTTTCTTTGCGCGCTGTTATGGAGCTGTTTTCTTTTAAGGAGAAAAATTGGCGAGAAAAATTTATGTATACTGACCGACTTTAGGCGCTGGACACGAAAATGAGTAGGCCAAGACGGTGAATTTTGCAGTGGTCTTTTGATGACAGCCCGGGAAAGTGTGTCGTCCTCTTGCAAAGCGGAAGAGAGGAAATCGTGAATAGCAGGTTTACATAACCCCGAATTGCAAAACGGCTTGTGTAATACAGGGGAGGCTGGAGGGCGCTTTGATGGCCTCGCGCTCGCAGGCGCGTTAATTATTAGCGATGACAATCGTTTATCATAATGGCCGATAAATATAGCCCTGCGCCGGGCCCCCAGAATTTATGGACCGTACGATACGATAATAATGCAGGGTAATTCTACGGTTAAATAAAGATATTCCAGGCACGGTATTAAAGCCTGTGAGGGATCCAATGAACGGCAAATGCGCTATGGTTTATTGATTAAATTAGCAGTGCTATTTGATTACTAGGCGTCTATTATACTCGTTTCTCTGATGTAAAAAGAAGATACTTTCTTCGTATTGCGAAATCAGCCAAGCGTCCTTGCTTTTTTAGAATCCTGACCAGTCGCTCGATAAAAGAAACAAAAATTACTTCACCTTGAAATCTCCGCTGCTTTTATGTCCGAATTCAGAATTTGAGACCGAAATAAAAAAAATAAAGCAGCCAAATTTCAAAAGACCCATCCCATTACGCAATAATGCAAATGGTTTCACTCTCAAAACGTCCATAACTCAGGAGCGAAAATAAAAGAAATTATTTCGTTCCTCTCCCTCTCTCTATCGCGACGCTCAAGGAGAACTACAAATCTCCGCTACTTGGTTCGCCCCTCCCGGTTATTGGATTCCCGAACAATACTCGAACTTTCGTGAAATGATCAATACACGTCGTTCAATCTCTGGTAAAAAATGAGTTTACTTAAAACTCGAGAGAGCGGCCCAGTTGAAAACGCGTACGTGCCGCGACTCTCCCAGCTTTATTTGAGAGCCCGAGAGAGCTGCCTCACTCCGCGAGCTATACGTGCGAGCAAGAATTAGCTGCATGGTCCAAAGTAATCTAACTTTCGACAGTTACGCCCGGCAGTAAAGTAGCTCGAGTGCGCTTATTATGGCCGGCTTCTGGGCTTCATGCGGGCTATTGAATATTGCTATCGATTCGCCAGCTCGCGGCTCTATTATTTAGTCGGATTTTCAGCTTGTAAACAAAATCCGCTTTGGCTGGATATTAGTGGGTGTGGGTTTCGCGAGCGAGTGGTTTTTGAGCGGTGAGAATGGTTTATTTTATTGCTGGGAAATAAAGTAGGAGTGTTCTGAATATTTGTGAATGAGCGGGAATGTTTTTTTTATGAGATATTAAGGTAATTACAGCGTGTGTTTCAAAATTATGGGGTAAGTTTGCAAATTCAATAAATGTTTTTTTTTAATTTAGGGAATGGATAAGCGCATTTGCGAAAGTTAATTCTATAGCTGCGAAAGATGCTTTATAAAAAGCACACAACAGTAGAGGCAAGAAAGCTGGATCTCAATGGGAAAAGCTTTTAAAGACTCGAATTTATGTTCGAATATAAGCTTTACGATGATATTCCAGTTCAAGGCCGCATTGGCGAAATTTATTTACTTACATTTTCCTCTTTATTACTATACAGTCCTGCGAGGACGATTTCACTTGGACGATGCGATGAATTTCATACATATAAAGAGCATTATCGAAAGTGTGCCGATCACATGGACGACCTTAATAAAAGCATGCGTCTTTTACGTTCGCAGACTTTCTTCCACTGCGTGATTACGGGAGTGTAAATAAGACGAGTTCTTTACAGCCGCGCTTGCGGTAATTTATTGAAGGAAAAAAGAATTCGAAAGTTCAATCACTGTTTTTGAGGAAAACACGGATGTCTGATAGTTCGAGATTTCGCTCATTCTGATTACCGATAAAATTTAAATTTGTTAAAGGTTGATTTTATTGTAGTAAAATAGCGAGTCTAAAAAATATGTAATTCTTTTTTTTAATCATGAGTTGTAAAAGGTTAAAGTTTAATTTTATGTTGGATTCCATTCGCAAGAGGATTTACACGGGATTTCCATTTTCAATGGAATAGTATTATTGAAGTTAGCTTACAGTTGAAAGGCTTAGGCATTTCACAAATTCGAGCCCTTAATAATTGTTGTAGTTTAAATATGCAATTCTAATGAACTATTGACCAACTGCAGTTATTTAACAAATTCTGAAATAGTTGAAACTTCTAGAATTCCAAAGTTAATTCAGCGGAGCTAGAATAGTACCTACTATAAAAAACATTTGCAGAAAGTGTTCATTTTCTGAAATAACAAGTTCTTCAAATTTAAAATTAGTAAAACATGTATTTCCCAAATCTGCAAAAGATACATCACTCATTTTATCCTAATAATAAATCAGTTGAAATTTTAAATACTTAACTGTACATCCTTTCATATTTTCTTTAAAAATGTTTCTTAATAAATGTATGCAACGACAAATCATTCAACCAAAATGTTCAGCTTTCAAATCTAAGCGTATTACGCCTATGTTTCACATTCACCCGCGAACCAGACAATAACTTCTCCTCTTCGCTCGCTCAATCTTAACGAATATACATTTCCAAACTTGGAACTCAACACATTAACGCTGCCTTGCTGATAATAACTCGCAAACAGCCAGCCGCACAGCCAAGCTCGCAAGCTCCCAGGTCGAAGCACATAGGCAACTCGCGTGAATTCCCTTCAGAACAGTAAATCGACGATTGAGTTTCCCCAGTCCTCTGTGTCTACATATAGAGCCGTGCCATCCGCTCCGCGCTCTCGCAACTTCGGCAAACATCGTCAAATCCATATAATCGTAAAGCCATTAATGGTTTACTTACGCTAACGTCCCGGCGCTCTGCTCTCCCGGGCCTCCAGCCGCAAACGAATAAATTCAATTAACTGATATCCCCCTCGTGTGCGAAAGACACGCCGTCCTCCTGGAGGCATTCTCTCAGCGTCCTCTCAGCGAAGAAGAAGTTTATAACCGAGGCTGTTATAACTTCCGGCGAAGCTTTGGCCCTCCTCTCTCAAAGGACGAAGCGGCTTCTACCCATTGAGGCCCGTTCGACTATGCGCCGCTTTATGCGCGCCGGACTTCCTGATATAGAAGCGACCCGGCGACACGCAGCTGTTCTGCTCCTTCGGGTTAAAAGGCCAAAGTTAAATTATGCCCCCGGCAGCCGGCGATTATCGAGTGCTCGCGGGATTACGCTAATTTATGCCTCGCCTGCCACTCTCTGGCGAGCTTTTCGGGTTATTCTTGCTGGAGCTTTTTGAGCTTTGAAGGATTCCAGGTCCGAGTGTGGATGCATTTACGAGAGTGTGGAGTGTGGACTTTTCTGCTTATGGAGACGTGTATTTTATGCGTTTGAACGAGGCGGTAAAGAGAGAGGCTGATTAGCTCCCGGGGAGGTAGAGGAGCGGCTTAGCTAACTCGTTGCGAAACTTTTTGATCTTTTCTATCTCTTCTTTTTTTTTGGAGGACAGTTTTTACTGGGGATTTAAAGTGCATCGCGCGAGGTATGTTTTTTAAGTCGTTTATGTGCTCCGAGTTGATGTTTGCGTGCGGCGAACTAAATTAGTCGAGTTGATGGGCCATTAGCGATAAAACGTCTCTTTTTATTGAATGAATAGTGGATAGTATTAATTATTTTATTAGTGTTATTTCTTTATTACTTCGATAATTTTCGAGCTGTTAACGTTTCTCTCAAGTTAACGAAGAAATTGATTACTATCTGTTATTTCGAAAATTAGTGTCATTCATTGATTTATATTGTAAATTGTTTAAATTTTGTAATTTATCAGTTCACTTTTCAGCAGTATTTGTCATTAAATCCTTGCAGATTTCTGTAAAATTGAAGAGAATATAAACATTGCCTGTTCATTTTCCACGTTGATTCTGTCAATAAATACGAACAACAAAAGAGATTTTTGTTATAACATTATGTTGTTATAAATATGAATTAATGAATGAAGTATGTTTATATTACCTGGAAATAATTTCCAAATTTGATTATAAATTTGTAAACAAAATTTAATTAAATGCATACACAATTGTTTTTGGTTTCATATAAATTACATTTTAACTAAAATTAATCAACATTTCATAACTTATACAAAACTTTAATAAATTCGAAGCCAGCTTGTAAACAACATCAAGAGATGATTATACAACATTTTTGATTGTTCATTCATACAAATACATGTCTATTTAACAAGTTTGCTACCTAGATTCAACAAATTACTGTAACATATTACTAATTTCACTTTATTACCGTTCATTATAATTCGTTAAATACAATAAGTGAAATTAAAATCTTTTTCTTGCCATTATTTTAAGCCCATAAAATAATGGACTATGAAAGCTCCCCGTAAAATAAAAATGCCCCAGTATTCAGCAAATTTCATTTAAAAATCACAAAAAAAGGGTCACAAAAACCCACTCACCTCCCAACAAAACAATAGCACTATTGATGTGACGTCCGCATTTTTCCTTTATTTATCCCCTTTATATATCAGCTCTTATAAAAGCAAAAAAAATTCCAAAAGCCTTCGTTTCAAACGCTCACCATGATTAATAAAACGAATCCATCGCCCACGCTTCCAAAAAAAAACCTACCTCCCAAAAAAAACTAAAACACAATAATCCCTCTTCCCGTCCAAATACATTCACAAATTCGCAAAATCGCCGTGCACACAACTCGCAAACGTGTGCACGAGCGGCGGAACTAAATGTTCCGTTGGCTTACATCCCCACCCCTCCGTCCGGAAGTAAACAACATGTGCAAATAGCGTCGACGGAAAGGCAAATATGACGACGCGTCCGTAAGAACAGCGCGCGTATGCCTCGGCGCGCTCGCAAGAAACGTTAAATTATTAATGCTCGATATTCGCAAGAGCAAATGGTATGGGGAGAGCAGAGCGGCTGTTATTTTGACGCGTTGTTTGCGCCCGGCGTGTTTTATGCCCGACGTTCTTCCATCCAAAAAGCGCGCACAGCTGGCTTAATGTACTGCAGAAAATACAGCTGCTGCGAGGGTGGATGTTTATTGTTTTAGAGAAACGCTGGGTTGAATGTTTTTTATTCGTAATTTAGTGTTAATTTGCTGGGCGAGAGAGTTTTGTAATTTGACGGAATTTCTTTTTTGTAGAAAGTATATAGGGGTAAGAAATGTAGTTTTGCCATAAACTTTAGGTATGATTTTAAAAATGGCGTTTTCATGTTTATTTTTTGTGCTCTTTGAAGCTTGCTTTAGTGCGTATTTGTTAATAGAAGTTATTACTGCATATATTAAGTTAGTTGTTATAAAGTTTTTAGTACATTCTCAACAGGAATATTATACTCGAATAGTTTGCAATAAATTTTCTAAACTTATGGAATTTTATAGGTACACTCCAGGAGTTATCTCCGTTACCTCAGATCCTTTGAAGTCCTGTAACTTACAAAGTAATTTGTAACAAAACTTTGACGCTCCAAAATTTCGCATTACATATATTTAACATATTTTATAGACTAATAAACTGAATCTTTAAATGTATTAAATTATAGATAGAATACACATAACAGCTTTAAAAACCAATTCCTCAAGTCAACATTTTCAAAAAATACTAAAATATTTAAATCTATAGGTAAAATTACAGTCGAATTGATAACCATTAACCAGATATTATTATTATACATATAAGTCCGCTTGAATCCGGGCCAAGTTTCAGAGTTGAAAACAGGGACTCCCTGATCGAAATCTCATTAAAGCCATCGGAGGAAGCCGACCGGTGCTCTTTTATGTACAATTAGCCAAATTGGCGCCTCAGTGGAATTTCTGCTCAAGCTAACGACCATCGAACGCATTAGCCTATATTCCTCCTCACCCTACTCATTTTTATTCCTCCACTATCCTCCTTCGTCTTAGTAGCCTCAAGGATGGTGAAGGATCTCTATACTAATTTCCATTTTTTTAAAGAGTGAAAATTTGAATTTTCCGCAGATTTATAGCATTAGCGGTAAAAGTGCAAAGAGCATTCAAATATTTGAAGTTCGGAAACTACTTTTTGCTGGGAAAATTTATGATGATAGATATAAGATTACGTTGACTAAAGGCCTTCTTATCATTTAATAAAAGTAATACTACTAATAATTGGAACCTCCTTCGTCAAATGTCTCTTTACCTATTACAACTATATATAATTAGATCGAAACTGTCACAACTTAGTTGATCCTATACCTTTAGTTAGAAAGTTTTTTCGATTATCGAATATCCGTTAATTCCAACAACTAAGTCCGTCACGAAGCATATTAAACTTTTATGCCAGACATAAACATTCAAATAATCCGTTCTTAAGACACACCGCGTTTTCATAAAAAAAAAGCTCCTGATTTACAAAGTGGCCTCTCGAAAACGTCTCGCCGAAAGTATTTAGATGAAAAACATAATATGATAATGTTCCCGCGTTTTAAAAGCTGCATGAAAGCCGCTCGACTGCAAGCTCGCATGAAAAGCCTCTCAAAGGTGTGCAGCAGCTGCCACGTTGCCAGCAATATTCCTGGAATGTCTCGCGCAAAATATACTTCCATCAATGCACTCTCGCTACTCTCAAGAAATTGCCGCCTCGTCAATTCTCTTTTTCTGGACTCGTGTTTCGCCTGAAACTTTAATGACGTTTAATTCACAGACGGCAGTGAGAACTTTTGATTTTCCACGTACAGTTTCTCGTCACAGGCTTGAAATGCTCTTTTATTTCGTCTGTTTCTCGAATTAGTCACAGTGTGACGGGCAGGCTGTCGCGTCTTGCTAGATGAGCTACGCGCGGATTTAGATTTATATATACAGGAGTGTGCACGGTGGAACCTTATTATGCTGACGTGCGCGCGAGTCGAATACGAGAAACAATTAGTCGGTGCAGTTAATTAGCGGGAAGAAATCGAATGATCATCATGCGACTATCTCGGACACGGCGAGAGGCGCGGAGCCAGGCCGCCGTGAAATAGAAACCAGGAGAGATAGATATTCGGGCTTAATAAGGTGTTATTTGTTACGAACTAACTGGCTTTTTTGCGCGTTTAAGTGGATATCGCGGTAAAATTAATTGAGTTGCTTCTGGCGTTTTTAACTGGATTGAGAAGTTTATTAGTGCCGTGCCATTTATGAATTTGTAAAATTGTGACGTTGCAGAGAAGTTTTGAAAGAACAAGTAACTGAATTGTCATTAATTAATATTTTTATATTAATTAATGACAATTCAATTACTTGTTCTTTCAAATCATAAAATTAACTAAAAAGATAAAAAAATTGACAGAATATAATATTTAACATTATGCACTTCACATTATACATAATACAAATTATTAAATTAATGTTCCTTCAGGTATAAAATTATAATAATATTAAGATGATTTAAATAAATAATAACTTGCCAGCGCGGGTCCATTGATAATTAAAAAAGCATCGTATAATAAAGTATAATCTGTTAAAATTTTTCTTCAAATCTCATTAAATACTTAAATTAATTAAAGAATCCTCTCCGGGCCGTTCGCACAGCACAGCAGTCATAATTACATACTCACATCCACATTGAAATTATAAGCCTCCAAAACATAATAACCAGAAAGTCTCGACTGTTTCACTCTCAAGTGTCGTCTGCCGGGTTGAGAGAAAGGGAAGAAGAGAGAAATAGAGAGAAAAAGTGAGCGAGGAAAAATAGGGAGAGAGAGGGAGAATGAGAAAGAGAGATAAAGAGAGAGAAAGAGAGAGAGAGAGAGAGAGAGAGAATGAGAAAGAGAGATAGATAGACAGAGAAAGAGAAATGAGAGACAAAGGGAGAACACTCTGACGAGTTTAGGGTTAATCTCGTTTAACAAATATTTTTACGCCTCCTCGTTCTCTCTTTTGTCCTTTTTTTGCAACGCGAAAAGCAGGTGCATTAGCAGTTTAATGCCAGTAATTACAGCGACGGGGATTCTCAGTGTGGAGTTTCGCGTCGCACTTTTTGAGACGGTCTGCACTCAATTTTCCGAGGCTTAAACCGCTCTCCGCCGTCGCAGAGTTCCAACATAGAGAAAGCTTCTTCGCCCCGGCATGCACCTACGAGCACGGCACGTTATACCGACCCGTCGTGTTCTCGCGGCACTTCTTCCTTCCCCGAATTCGCGCAAACCGCAAATTCCCTTGCCACCCTACTCCCTCCTCTCACCCCCCCCCTCTCTCCCCCTCTCTCTCTCTCTCTCTCTCTCGTTCCTTCGTCTGCCTGATTCCAACGTCCTTCATTCGTTTAGTTTCTGCTTGGTATAACTTTTCTTTTCTAATTTTATTTTATCTGCTTTGGTCGTTTATTTAAAATTTTATAAAAATACTAACTTGATCTTTTTTACTCTAAAAAGCAGAACTTTTCTCGAATTAATCCATATCTCTGGAAAAGATCATATTATTGCCAAAACATTCGTGTGCAGCAAACTTTATTTTTTTTGGACTTAGCTTACTTTCATTTATTTAAAAGTTATGATTTTGATTTTTTAGAAAAATATAGAACTTATTCGCAACAAGATTAATATCTAAAATATTTTTTATTTTCCAAGCTTGTATCCTTGAGAAAAGTTTTGATTTACAAACCTCTGACGATCGGAATGAAAATATCATATTATTCTGTCCCCGAAGTTTTATCTTTCATATTTCTTCCAATATTATAACTTTGATCATTTCGTGTCTATTTTCCCTCTCTATACGTGATTTATTTTGTCTTCCTTTTCTCGTGTTTACACCGAGATGTCCTTCCGTCTTTCTTCTATTCACTCTCTTCTTGTTTGGCAAGCTTCTTTATGTTTGCACCTAGAGTCTGTTTTCCATCCATTCCGTTTACGAATAGTCTTTAATTCGTCTTTTCATTTTCGTCTGCTACCCTCAAATCTCGAACACCTAGAAATTTTTCACCTCCACTCAGTAAAAAAAAGTAAGGAAGAGAAAATGTAGGGGAGTGAGGAGAGCTTTGATACCAGAATAGTCCTTAGGGAGCTTCCGTTCCACCTCTTTGCGCATTATATATAGGTAGACTTATACGTTTCCTGGCTTCTTTCACCGTTTGTGCTTGCGTCCCTGAATTTATCAGTCAACCGGTGCACCCTGCAGATCGTCTTTAAACGTGAGAATCCGTATCTCGTTAGATCGTCCGCTTGCTTGTATAGTTTGGGAATTTTTCAAGACATATTAGACTTTATTAAGATTAAAATGACTATAAAAATTTTTTGAAAATAAATTTGATTCTGATTTTTTAAGAGGCTTTAAAATTTATTGATTTGCCTTTTAAATATTTTGGTTGTGAATTTGTTAATTTAAAATATTTACTAATATCATTTGCTTTATTTCTCTCAAATTTTTAAAGTTTTATTGAAATGTCTTCTTATGTAACAATGTAAAAAATTTTTAAATGAAAAAAAACTAAATTATAGTTAAGTGAAGTTACACTAAGTGAAGTTCTGTTTTTAACGTCGTTTTTTTCCATTTGTTTATTAGTATACTGTTGTTAAACTTTAGTCTCTTGTTAACACCAAGATATTACTTTTATTTAGAAAGTTTATATTTTACAACTGAGTAATGCTGTGAAAGTCTCAGTTTACTTTTAAGTTTATTTTCTGTTTATGTTAATTAGCTTTTTTGCAAGTTTTAAATACTTTTATAAATAAATATCATTTTTATATTAAAAAAGGTCAAATGTCACCGTATAACACCATCTAATATTTAGATTTATTAAACGGTATAGTAATTATGAAGTAATTTCATGTTTCAAAAAAATTTTAAAAATATTAGCTTATCGAAAATATATTTCTTTCTTACATAAGAAAAACACATTCACACTTAAAAAAAATTATTTATAGCCAGGTTGGATATAAGAAGATTTTATGTAGAATATCCCAAACTAGTTATTATCATTCAAATTGGACACTTATAAGTTGCGATTACGTAGGTAAACTTGGATTCGAGAATTTCATCATAACCTGGTTAAAGGATGACTTGCGTGCAACTATCCTTAGAGATATCTCGCCAAAACGAAAGTTTCAAGCAATCCAAATATAGCTTTGGCTTTTACTCTTACTGCCTGATATCTAGGGAGATTAATAAATAGATGTTTTGAAATGCTTCCCGCGGTATTACGATCAGTGCAATAAACATGGGTATTTTTTAACCGACTTTAATTGAAGTGCATCTCCTCAGTCATTAAAAGTGAAAGTGAAAATGCTCGTATGTTATCGTTTATTGAGAAGCATATCCGTTTTAAATCGTACGTTTATGGCATATATTTCTATTTTTTGAGAAAATTTAATAAATTTTTTTTAATCTTTAAATTTGAGTTTTTCTTTTACGTATGTTATAAATATTCTATTTGACATGAAATGTAAACTACGTCTTTCAAGTATAAAATTCACCTGATTTATAAATCTTATGACAAATTGCTCGACTTTCTAAAATAATTTAATGGTAAATCTTTTAATGGTTCGTTAAAGAGTTGCACCATAAAATCTTGTAAATAGTCATTAGTGTTTCTATTATATAACTGAAGGATTCTAATTAAATACAGTTCAATATTGAGACGAACTCTATAAATATGTAAACATCTTTTTATTTCATTGTTACGTGTTTGACGCTTGAATTAGAAAATTACTTAAGCTATGTCACGTATTTAAAACTTTATAAAAACATGAAATAGTTAAATTTTACTTTAAATCAGCTTAAAACATCAAAATATACAAGAAATGGTCTGCAATAACTCGATTTTATAATTTTTTGAATCAGTTTATATTTTAATGTATAACACCTTAATTTTTAAATATTATTATTTTTGTTCCAGGTGAGTTTCCGATAATTTATGAATTTCCACAAGTACTGTAAGTAAATAGAAATATAGCTACCTACAAAATAGTATAAACTATTCCGTTATCGTAATAATTAACAAACTATTGTTCAAATCAATGATATCTATTCCTCTCACTCAAAAACTCACCAGAAACAACGAGTCCAAGCGAACCCTCTCCCAATCCCCACTCGATTCGTCAAACTCGAAACGTATCTCATTACACTAACGGTACGGAAATAATTTGTTGCTCGCGGTACATTTTTATTCCGGCTCCGCGATAAATCACCGATGACACGCGCTTGCGCGCCTGCTGAGAAATGATGGCAATTCGCTCCGGGAGCCAGCCATCCATCAGGCGCGCATTATTCCCGTGAAAATTAAAATAACTTTCCGCAATTCGCCTCCTTGCAGCCAGGCCGCAGTCGCCCCATAATTTTCCGGAACCACGCGAGCGGCATTCCGCGGCCTGACTAACGGCCCCGATAAACAGGAAGGGCCAAGGAAAAATTAAGAGCTCTCTTTCTCTCCTGCACGAGCGCTTCAACAACCACACACACCCCCGCACGCTGTTCGTCCTGAAACATTAACCACGAGTCGGTCGCTCGATCACTAAGCGCGATCGACGCGACGATAAGGATATAGCCTGGGCTCTTACCCGCGATTAGCCGGCTGGATAACAATGCAAATTTCCTAGCGCGGCTTGGTAAGACAGGAAACAGAGCGGCGAGAGCCAGCGGCCCGAAAGAGAGCCTGCATCGCGGGAGGAAAACAAAAGGTGCAAGAGTAATTTGCGCGAAAGTTGGCGCGCTGAGGTTCGAGATTACGATGTCGGTTTCGATCGAGATTTAGGAGACTGTTTAGGGCTATTTAATCAGTTGTTAATTTACGATGGGTGAGGGGTATGCGTGTAATTAAAGCGCCGGTTTTATTAGGTTTTCGGATGGACGATAGAAGGGAAAATGGATGCGAGCGTGGAAACATGAGTATTATGGTGCATTAATTACGGTTCGATTGTTGCGTTGGAGTAAAAGGCGATCTGATAGTATCTCGCATGCATAATTAATTAAGGGGCTCGTTTTATCAAAGCTAATTTTTGTAGGCCTTTGGTAAGAGCGGTGGGTGGGGATGCTATTTAACCGATAATTATGCGTACTCTTTTGGGCGAAAGCAAACAGATTAACGCATATTTTTTGCCGTGAGAAAACGTATATTAATACACTATGAAATGGAGATCGCTTAAAAGTTTTATTTAATGATTTATGGATTGCTAGAAAGTTCTCTTATGCTTTTTGTGCGCGATTCTCGAACGATTAAGTATAGTTTTTGCAGTACAAGGTTGTAAAAAACGATCTTAACACACCCAAAGAAAGTGGATATTTCTTTTCTTCTTGCAATAAAGCTCGATGTATGCAAATATACCAGAGAAAGGAAGTAATTTTTATTTGCACGATTCGCTCGATTGCTTCATAATTGAAAATTTCAAAATCTGTGCTTTCTTCTCGTTCACACATATAAATTAATTGCGTTACAGCTCGTTAACAATAGAAATATGATATACATTGCACATTTCTCCGATAAGTTATGAGAAATAACTTTTCACTAATTATAAAGGAAAAGTTTCTTCTGATGAAACGAAGACACGCACTTCCGGAATAAGCGATCTTTCTGACAATCTTTTCAGATTATTAAGTATAGGTTTCCATCTCTCGCCTCATTAGTCAGTGCTATACTTCATGTATTTATATATACCGATTGAGCAACTCTCCTCCATTTCTAACGCGGAGATTGCTACTCATCTCGAGGCGAAAGTGAAGCATTCGAACGTGCTTGGTCATGTTATTCTTGACTTGTATCTCTAGAAGAAAAGGATGAGGTTTAAAGGAGTAACTTTTTTTCAGCTGCAGACTTTTAACTTAATCTGTACTTACATCAAACAAACTTTAGAAAAAAATATAGATCTACATAATGGAAATGTTCTTTTAATTTCTGTTTGAAAAAGTGCATTAAAAGAAAAGTTCACAAAGTAATAGTCTAATAAGGAAAATATGGACTATGTAAAAAGTTTTCGTGTTAAAAATTGCGCTACTGTTAGAAACATTTAAATTTGCATTTCAATAATTACAGAACTACATTACTGTAATTATGCTATTCTTAAAGTGCTTTGAGAGACTTCGATTTTCCCGAACAACAAAAGAAATCAAAAGAACAACTTTAATGATCCGTCTTGTAATTGCAGAAAATGTATTCAGATCCCAGAACTAAGCGTTGTGATAAGCTTTGTTTAAGAAGCTCAGCAAGTCTTGTAAAGGTCTTAAATTATTATAAAAAGTATTAATGAAAGGAACAGAATGCTTTCGTGCTTTTGCTTGAACGATGATCATTATCTCCTTTTAGATTAATATCCGTCTACTCTAATTACATTTATAATTATATTATGTAATTTTTCATTGAATTGTAAGGAGATTCTATCGACTCTTGTTACGCAATTATTATCCGGAGATGAAAAATGGTATACTTTCAATTAAATCTGAATATAATGACGTCATAGTTAACCTTCACAGTTTATAATTTTCACAAAATTTGTTTTTTTTTTCTAACCAAAAATTGCAACTATTATTATAAAACGTATTATTTTTATTTTACTAAACCTTAATAATAACTTTGGGAAAAAATAATATAAAGTAGTCTATTTGCTTTATTTTCTATAATTTCATTTGTGCGTTTAAAATTAAATTTTTACTCTCAAACTAATACAATCTTTCCAAAAAAAGTTTGAAATGTTTCTGCGGTTTTCTCTTTTGGTCTTCTATATGTAATTTTATCTCGGTACGAAGAAGTTCAGGTGAAATTTACCCAAAATGACTATTATTATATCACTTCAAAGAAATGTGACTATTAAGGATTAATCCGATTTCACAATACATTTTCATACAGTAAAGTAACCTAAAAATTTGCTGACGCAGGATTAAAAAACCCCAAGCTATTAGCATTTAATCAAAAGCAAAGCATTTTCCCGCGCAGCGTTCAATCCCCAAATTAAAGGCATTTGTAAAACTAAACCTTCTGAGCGCAAAAGACAAAAAGAGAAGAAAAAGCAGCGACAATTGCGAAAGAAACGCCGCGCGCGGCTTTCTATAAAACGTAAGCTCAACGAGCCTGCGCCAGCTCCATTATTTTAGACAATGAGAAAATAACGAAGCATTTTCTCCTGTTTTTCTTTCGCCGCTATGTTGTGTATTTCGCGCTGCATCGTTGCGTTCTTGTTGCGCGTGTATTTTGTCATCGGCTTTGTTCTTCCTCCACGGTGGAAGGGGCAGAGACAGAGAGAAAGAGAGAGTGTGCAATTGATTTTTGGAAAACGCTTGTACACATAACGTTTTTCCGTCAAAGCGTCACCGTCGCCCGGCCAAAACAGCGTTAACGAGTCGTCGTGCGGCTAATGGGCTTGCGCATCCTGTGAACGTTTCCACGCTTGAAAGACAGCGAAAAGGGGGGAGCGAGAGAGAATGCAAGGTGGAAAAAAAGAGAGAAAAATTGGAGTAATGAAGCATGACGATTAATTGTTTGCGGTCTTTTGGCTTTTCGTGTTCGTTTGCGCGCGGGAAGAGTGAATTTTTTTGTATAATGAATCGATTGTAGTCGGTTTTGTTTGAGGAGAACGTAGGAAATAGAATCAGCGTTTATCGATGAAAAAGTTTGAATATAAATGGATTTTTAAGTAAGGAAAGATTTTATGAAATCTTATCTTTTTTTGTAATTGCGGTGAACAATTCATTACGAGTTCTTTGAATTAAATGCAATTAAAAAATCTTTTGTGCAAGTTTATTTGGCTTGACGAATAAAAGCATTTATAAATAAATTATTTAAAAACTTTTATAATTTTTTTTTCTGATTTCAATTTAATTAATGACTATTAATTATAAAAAAAAGCATTTTAATTTTTAAATAATTTAAATGGGCTTTTAATTTTATTGCTAAATTTTATTGCTTGTTTTAAATCTACCAGATTCCTGTATTGATCATTTATTTTAATAGCCTTGAAAATTAATAAATATAATTGATTTCATTGATACATCAATTATACTATCCTAGTTACTGCATCTGACGGAGTATCCAATATCATAAAATTATTGGATGATAATCATCATCATTAGTCAAGCAAATTATTGCCTCATTCTGCCGACCTAAAATTTGCGGTAATTAAAAACAGATCATTTACTTTTTTATCATCCACATTTCATTTCCGTTACACTCGCGCCGAGACATAACCTAAAATTTTAGACCGTAAATTCCCGAAACTTTTTGAATTTTAAGTACTTCTGAACATGGAAGACGGCTGAAATTTCTAACTACTAAGTCAGATGCATTAGATATAAGCTACCTTAAAATGTAAACTGCCTTTCCAACCTTTTTCTCACTAACCCTAATTGCATCAATAACATTTCCCCAGTACCTCCGCCGAAAATCTGAATTCAGAAAAGCGAACGCTCCCGAACTTTCGAAAATCAGCGTGTCCCACAAGTTTTACGAGCGAAATCAGCGGCTGCAAATAAGCCCATTGCTGTAAAAGGCGTCACTCGCATGCGAGGGTAACAACTTTTACTTCACCAGAGCTCACCGCTCCGCGCAAAGCAAAAGGGAAGACTCGACAGTAGGCGGCATAATCAGCGCGACTTCCTTTCCGCATGAACCTCTGTACATTACCCAGTATCCTGTATATTACTTTTTTTCTTTTTCGGTAACCTCGTTGCCAACTCGCCAGGCAATCTGGTCTAGTCGCGGGCGCTAACTTTTCCCTACATATTTATGCGCGCGTTATTCACTCTGTGTGCGCGCATTAAGCGAGCCCTTGCGCGGGAAATTTCTCAGCTTTTGATTAACGATCCAGGAGTGGGCGGTCGTATAACTGCGGTGCGTCAGTGACCGCGACATCGCCGACAACGGAGGAAGGATCGGTGCCGTGGCGGTAGGCGCGAGCGTTCCGGCTTATTCATGGCCCTTGCTGACGCTGACTGTTGAATGCTGTTATAGGTCGGTTTACGTGTTACTGCTGAGAATGGAGGAAGGGCTTTATTAATTCGAGCGTGTTGATCGTGGTTGGTTTTTGGTTTGGAGAGAACATTTTTTGAGGAGAGAGTGGATGGATGGTGCAGGGTGGGAATGATCTTTAGGCTTACTTACGATTTTGCTATTGCACAAAATGATGTTCATAAATATTTGCGAAAATAACAGATTTCGCTGATATTTTGATGACGAGTTTTTCATCTTGACGAAAAAAGTTGATAGTCTTATTTCTGGCTTGACTTGATACGTTTAAATCCATAAACGTCATGATTAAATATTTTAAGAAACTGGTTTTTGAGAAAATCTTGAAAAATATCGATTTTTTTTACAGAAAGTTTTTGAATGAAAGTTGTATAATTTTTAAAAGCACAACTTTCTATTTATATAAATTTTAATAAAAAATATATCCTTAAAATAAAGAACTATGAAATATAGATATTTAATTGTAAAATTTATTTAATATTTAATTTGAAATAGTTTATTGTAAAGAACATGATGTTGTAATATTCAATACGCCGCAAGCCTTACCTATTTCGGACCTTATCTACTTATAGATACTTCAATTTTTAAAATATAAAATCAAAATATATATCATTTTCGGTATTAGTAAAGCAACTTGTATATCATCTCTAGTGGTGTATTAAAATACACCTCCTAAAATGAGATCAAATTAAAAATCTATGTATACATTTCAATTCACTTTTAAAAAAGATTCGATTTCCACAGCCAGAAAAAGATTAAAAAAATTGTTGCGCCTCCATAAACCCAGCGAAAGTTAACAAAAGAAAGCCTCCGCGGCTATAAAAAAGAATCCACGCAAAAAAAGCCGAACGCGAAACGAGTCCCAAAAGCAAAAACGCAATTGCACGAATAAATCCCGCGCCTATACCCGCAGCGCCTCGTATAACAGCCGCACTCCATTATTCCAAAAAAAATCGATTCACCTTCTATTTCAGAACCACGCTCTCTAGATTATCTCGCTGCAACACTCCACGATCGCCGTCTCAAGGACGCGACCGTAAGGAAAAAAAAAAGGAACGGTGAAGGAGCGCATCGCGGTACCTTCGCGTACGCGGGCGCTTTAAAGTGAAAGGACACATAATGCGGCGTACGCGTGTGTATGTGAACGGCGCGACGAGGAAAGTGTGTTAGCGGAGCATTATGACGTCAGGGCGGATTTATAATTCCTTTTAACGAGGCATCTCGCCGGGGCCGCTGTAGCTTTTGTTTGCGATACACATTTCGCGCTCGGGAGTCGAGTCCGGTGCTTGCGAGCGAGCGGCGCTTTTGTTGGCCTTTTTTCTCTCTGCAGCCAGCGCCGCCCTCTCCTGGCTTATACAGTGTGTTTGCTCATTGTTCCAGAGCAGCGAGGAACAGCTTGCAAATTATGAGTTTACATTGTTTGCTAATTCGACGTTTATTGTGTGCTTTTTATTTCAATTTAGGGGAGGATTTTGTAGGTAACTTTGTTTTCATCGATAGCACGCCTTTTCAAGGATGTTGGGAATAATTATGCAGGGAACTTTAGTAGCGGGAAGCCAAAGTTGGTTACATGTATTTTGTTTATTACCTTGTGAAGTTTTAAATAAACTTTTCGAATTAAATAAAAGAATAAGGGTGAAAAAGACGTAAATACAATGTTTGCAATATTTGCATCACTGTGCTATGCTATACTTTTTATCAACGCTGAGAAAATGTTTTCATTTCCGTTACATTTTACCGGAAAATGAATACCGTAACAAAGTTTTCGGCAAAGAGTAAAAAACTGGCAGTGAATTTCGTAATAGAACTTTACACCAAGCTTTTTCACAGATAAATCTGATTCCATTCGCACTAATACTATATATCCATGAGTGCATACACGAAATTCAATATAGACCCGTACACCAAAAATATCGCGAAACTCTATCATTGTCCATATACAGTATCCGATATCGTCGTTAAATCCACGAGTTTATACCAATAACCGCACCTAAAAGGAATAAAAATTCGAGTAACCCAAATGAAACAATTCCGAGCATTCAATGCGAATAATCATTAATCAAGCACCTTACCGCTTCAGCCAATAGTCCTTCATTAATTGCATCATCAAGTCACGCACAAACGGAGTCTTTGAAAAAATACTATTACGTCTTCGCGTAACTCTCACGCATTCCACCAATGGCCAGCACAGCACTTTGCGATAAAGCCTGATCAGAGCTATAGCAGACGAAAGCTGCTTAGACCAATTGCCAATGAATTTACCGTTACCTGCCGGTCTTAGTTAGTCGAGAGGATCCTTCCCTTTCCCACTCGGTTTTCTCCATCTATCTCTCCGTCTCTCCTTCTCTTCCCTGCTGTATCGCTGCAGTTAACCGTAATTAATGCCGCTGCGGTTTCGTGCACCGACACATACGTATGCGCTTATACGTATTGATCGGCTGCTCGATGCTCTTCGATGAAATCTAATTGCTTTCAACGCAGGAAAGAGGAGTTACGTCTGAATCTCTCGCGTGCGTGTGCTGGCTTAAAGCTTCGATACGCGAGTTACATCGTGGTAGTTGAGGAGAAATTTGAAGGGGCTGAAGTTTTGAGAGGCTTGGGCCGAAGTCGAAAGTTTGCTATGAAGATAAGCTAGATTTTGAGAATTGTCGTAATTAAGAATCGTGATTAAGTCGATGTTTATTGGAGAAGGAAAGATGTTGAGATAAAGTCAAGAGGAAAATACGATATGTGGTGTGAATAATTTTTCAGTATATTTTACTTATTCCGTCATCACTCATAAATAAGGTTCAATAATTTCCATTTTAATTGCTTAAAGTTTAAACGTAACGACTCTGTGAAGGAATTTGAAAAGTCGAGAAAAAATATGGTAACAGTATCCCAGCATCTTGCCGGGATGTACTTTTTTTTAAATACTTAGGTATATTATTATATTTCGATAGATAGATCTTAATCGCCTTTGAATATTTTTTAATAGAACAAATATCTTTTTAAGTTTCTTAATGTTTACTACAGCTGCAACATTTTTTCTATAAAACAGAAAACAAAAATAAAATTTATAAAGAGAAATAAAAATCTTTTTCACTTATTTTTTAAATAAGAATTGATTTTCGATTACAATTCATCAACTTCGCTGTTGAAGCGAGGGAAAAACTTGATGGAATTGCATAGAATTTTGACTTTTATGCAAATGAAGAGAATTTTTCTAGATTGTACAGAAACAAAGTTTATTAAATTGACTTTTAAACTTTCATTTCTTGTTTGATTGACAGTTTTTAAAATGCCCTTTAAAATAAAAGAAGAACAAATGTACAAAAAATGTATTGTAAAGAAAAAACTGCTAAATTATTTTTCTACAGTTTTATATATTATTATAAAGAAATAAATCGTTGATTAAAAATATTTATTTTAAATTTTGTTCTATATAATTAATATACAGTTAATGTAATGATTAAAACAATTAATAATTTCATATTTTTACATAAGAAAAAAAATACATCTATTTACAATGATATTTATAATTCAATTTTTATTATTATTACTATATCTTAGTACTTTCATCTTTATTCAAGACTTCACATTAAGGATTCTCATTCGATATACGAATATAAAGTAACGAAATTAAATTCAGATTCGAAATTCAATTTTACCAGCGCGAAAGAAAGGGCACGAAGTTTTTTCCAACTCAAATAAAACAAAATTGCCGAAGAAATCGAAGGCGAGAGTATGCATTTGGCTCTTACGTCGGCGACTTTATCAATCTTTCTCTCCTCCCCTCCCCCCACACCCCCTTCTCCACTCCTCTTGGTCCTTTTTTTCTTGCATAGAAATTTCTCCCAAAGCATAATAAAGACGACGGAGCGGTTGAGCTCGCTCGCGCGCCAGCTGGATGCTCGATAAGATTTCCTTTTGTCCGCAGCGATTATTAAAACCGATATCCAGCCGTCGGCAGTATAGAAGCGCGAAGTGAAATGGAGCGACGTCAAATAGACCAAAAGCGAAGTCTTTCCTTTGCTCAGGGGTTCGCCCTTACAGGGAGCAAAAAAAAAGTAGCGGACGATGATTTTCGCGTCCTTTTCCGCGGAAATATATTTTCCTTTGATTATCATGCGCTCCGACTCGTTTTCTTTTTCTTCCTCTCCGCGCGTCGACCTTTTAATTTGACTCATCGAACCGCGCGGCCATTCGCTGTGCGAAATATCGCATAAATATGCAGATGCAAAAAATACAGCGGTCGCGTTGAGATTCTGAGTCTAAACTGAAAGAGAATGCAAATAGATGGGGGTAGTATGTGCGTTGAAGGACCGACTAAATTTTTTGCCAGTGTGATGATAATTTAACCTTCTAAAATCTTTGAGCCTTGAAGAGAATTCTTTAGTTTTTTATAAAGCACAACTTTTATTTTATACTTAAAAAATCGGGAATCTGCTTTAAATTGATGTTAATTCTAAAAATAAACTAATTTATTTATAGTAGGAAATATCCTTTCACTAATTTGAATAAAAGTAACAAAAAAATTAATTGATAATGAAACGTAGAGATTCCAAACAAAATTGTATTTTTATTGTGATATATTTAGCTTTCTAGCGTGATAAATAAAAATTCAATGTTCTTCAGCATCTCAAAAGCCTTAAAAATTTAACGAAATGGAAGATCCTATTAAGACTGTGTTTGTGTTCGTGAATATGCAAACGCACTTAATTTATTTTAAGCTTATTAGTTTGTACATTTTCTTTCATGTAGTTCATTTCAGAAGATTTAAATATCATGTAGAAATCGCACTATAATTTACGTGAGATATATATAATTCAAAATTAACTAAAACTAGAAAGACACACTTAGAATTTCAAAGTTTATACCAGCGAATTCTTTTCAAAATTTATTTACTTAAAAAATAATTAGAATCAATTGACTAGCTATTACTTCTAAATAATAGCAATCATTTTCATTACTTTTGTTGATTTCATGGTCATAAATTAATTGGTACATGACCTTATATAGTCTAACAGTGAACATATTTTTTAAAGCTGCTTATTTGTAAAAAATAATTTTTAGAACAATATCAAATCTATTAATACAAGATACGATCGTTTTTAATCATATCGGATGGGCATTCTCTAAATTAATACTGTGATTAGACAGCAATAACATAATACTCTCCAAGATACTGATTTAATTTATATTAAAAATATATATCTTGTATGTTCTTTTTATTTTTTAACAAAAATTTGTTGTTTCTTTTTAATTTGAAAGTTATTGGAAACATACTTTCTTTATAGATAGATAAAATACGTAATAAAAAGAAATTTTTTTTAACAACTTCAAATTATTAATTAACGTTACGATAACTGTGTCAATTATTTGCATTATATAAACAAAGTGCTACAAACATAAAGCAGATTAATAATTTAAAAGTAGTCATACCTTTTACGTGGTCACTTGATTGCAATGATGCACCAATTGATTTGAAATAAAGTCTACCGGGAAATCCTCGTTAAAGTCTATTAACTTCCAGTTTAAAAAGTACTTTCGCGCGCGTAATAAGCAACTCGGAAACGCAGCAAAAGTCTCCAGCATTGCGGCCGGAAATTACAGCCATTTCGGTTAGAATAAATAGTGGAGACGCGATCGGAATCGTCGCTTTCATTTATTATCGTCCAATTATGTTGTCAGGAAACGGTAACGGCACTTCGCTAAGAGTACACAAAACAAACTATGGAGTAACAGGATTTTGCAAACTCTTTGCTAAAGAAGTAACCGAGGCAGATTTATCATTTAAAAATAGAGGGCATTACGTAAAGATTTTATCTTTTCTATAAAAACTCTTCACGCCAATGTATGTGGAAATCAATGACAAAATATATAAAATATAGTAAATGAACATCTAGTTTATTAAATATCAAAATTAAAAAATGAATTTATTTTTACATTTCTTTTTTTTACACATATATTAAACTATAAAAATTCAATTTATAAAGCATAACAGAAACATGCAATTATATAAGTTTGCGTAAATATGAATCATTAAAACTGCCTTGACTACGTAGATGCCAAAAGTTGCAAAAGTTTAAAATGTAAATTGAAATTTAATTAAACTTTCAAATTTATATATTATAAATTAGTTTATACATACTTAACAATTTGATTTTCAAAATAAATCGCTGCATGTGTAACTAATATTATAAAAAAAAAGAAGAAACTAAATTTTTTTTAGTTTATGTAAAGAATAATTCTGGATAAACTAATAAAATTATTTTTTATGTATAAATAAAATTGATTACTCTTTTTAAGTCTTATTGAATGTTGAAAATCATTAAACTACAACGCTAGATATTCGCGATCAGAAAGAAGGAAAAAGATCTGCGATGCTGAATCGGTCGTAAAACAAGTGAAATGGAAATTCCATCGTTGAAGCAAGAACGCGGTCATTTCGACAAGCATGTAACTTCAACGGAGAATTGGAGCCGATCCTCTCTTACAGCTTTGGTGGGGACGGTTAGTAATCTTCTTTTTGTGTATACCTTTCGCTAATCATCAGCTACTTTCGTTGGTCCAAATGACGCAATTTTACAGGTACATATTTCTTTTGATCATCCGGACCATCAAAGGATTTTTTTCTTAAGTAGCCTAATATGAGGTTCATTTCGTAATTATCGTGGCAAAGAAAAATGAGAAGCCGAAAGTATAATTCTAGTTTGCTAGTTTTGTAAATGACAATTGATTGATTTGGATTCTCCAGAATGATCGCAAAGAAATCTTTTGATAAAAAAATGTATAAAGAAATAATTATTCCGATTGAGAATATTGGACTTTTTTTCGTTGATTGGTGGTGTCGGTTTAAACTAAATACAAAACTAAACAGATTCAAATTCAAAAGTAGAATTCAAAAGTAGAATAACCACCAAATTTTATTTTAATTTATTAATTTTTTTTTTAAATAATAGTACAATAGAACTATATGGTGTAAAATAAAGCTTGTTGTTGAGTATCGAAATTCGCCACAACTATATCAGCTCAGTTAACCTATATTTTTAATAAATAAAATAACATTTCAATAAAAATAAAAAATTTTTGTATTTATATTCAATATTAAACGATTACTAAAAGCATTATTGTATTTGCTTTATTAAATGGAATATCATGCTATAATTATTCAGAGTATTCAAAAAGTAAAATCTTTGTATTCATCTTAATTCTGAAGGCATAAAAAAGATTATTATATAATACGTGTTACCTTAGCTTTCACCCAAAGTGCAAAAAATCCATTTATAGTCAGATGTAATTACCTTTTCCTCCTAATTACCCTCTAAAAAAGCTAGTTAGCCTCCCAAATTAGGCGTCCTAATTAATTTTTTTAATAATTTTCCGAGAAGAAAACGAAAGGGGGCTCGGAATAAAAAACTTGGAAATTGAAAAAGATCATCTACTTTCACGCGCCGCGCAAAGTTCACGGCACGAATTCAGCGTGCCAATTAAAAGTACTTTGAGCCGCGTTTTATACATATACATATCGTCGCATCATTCGCGCCGCCGTTGCCCCACACTCCGGGCGGGTGCAGTTTCGCAGCGATGTGGCGCGCTCGCGCGAAGTGAAAGGAAGTTACAGTTGGCTCGTGCACATAAGCAAGAATCCTCACCTTTTTCCTAATTCCTTCATTTTTTTCCCTCTTTCTTCCTGTTTATTAGAGCGACGACTCTTCGTGTTTTCTCACAGCCTTTCCGCTGAAAAGAGGACGAGATCTTTATCAGATTTTTCTCACGTCTCTTTCGAGAATTTCATCGGCCGAGAGCGTCTCTATTCATTAAAAAGTTTTCAAATTTTTGATTTGAGTAAATGAATTTTTTTTAAACTTTGAGTTTTTCGAATAAATTGAAATAAATGAAAAATTATTATTATACTTAAATAATATCAAATTAATCCTAGGCTTGTATGACTTTTTATAATTATTTAGTCAAGACTATAAATTATCCTCACGACTTAATTTCCTTCTTGATATTATATTTAATGATAAAATCTTACTATAGTACCGTTTCTGAAAAATAGTAGTTTCTTAAGGACCTTTTAGAAATATTAACACTTACTTTATCTTTCAACAAAGACCAATTCTGCTATAAAGCCCCCAAAAAAGTAATGGTTTTTGTCCGAAATTCAACAGTACTGATTCTCTTTCAAGACTCCAGAAAAGAACTATTTTTATTTTCGAAAATAAAGTCTGAGCCTTATTCCAGAAAAGAACTATTATTTTTTTCGAAAATAACTTCTGCACCGTATTTTGTTAAAAAATGACGAAACAATTCATATAAAATGCACATAAAAAATCAGGTTTAAACATTACTCAACATCTCGTTATCATCCCATTAATTTCAAAACCTCAAAGCAATAAATCTCTCCAAGTCCTTCTACCCGACACACCACTCCAAAAAGCTCGTCAACCAAATTAAAGCAAAAGTAATTTAGGCCTCATCAAGCCTGTACAAACAAAAAAAAGCGCGACCTCATCCGCACCTTACAAAACACGCGCATCACCAGACCTCGACTCCTCGACTCTCGAAGTTCAAAAAGAATCTCCCGCTCGAGCGAGTGTAGTTAAAATGTCTCACCTACTTTGCGCGCGCGCGACGAGCAGATGGTGTCAGATGTCGAGTGCAAGGTAGACCAGTTTGCTAGCAAAGTTCGCGGTGAGTTTAGAAGCGCCGAGCGAGTGAAAGGATGCTGCTACCTCCAGGTTGCGTGAGCTTAGGTGTACCGGAAAAAAAGAGAGACGCCAGCGCGCCGGCGAGTGTGAAATTACAAGAGCACTTTTACTAGTTTTGAGTGGAGTTAGTTAACGGTTCGGGTCAAAACTTATTTAAAATTGGGGTTGTGGATATACGTTGCTAGGTGGTATTATGATGAATTCGATGCGATAGAGTAAAATAGCTGTAATGCTTGTAGACTGTAAAGCGGCCGAGTTTTATAGCGGGATTTTTATTGTCGTCTATGACTTTTACGCGCGCGTCTGTATACCGCACAGTGTAGGGTTTTATGGAAAAGCGCGGGGATGGGATTCAGAGCAGTAAAAATCCAATTTCGCATGTAAAGTTACGCGCTATGACGAAAATTGAACTAGAATAATCGGCCGAGATTTTAGCTTTTTTCCGCGCGCGGACACAGGATTACCTTTTTGTTCTTTGAATATTGAATAATAACTGATAGGCGTTGTAAAGCTTTCAATATTTTTGAAAATGCGTTTATAGGTTAAATCGAATCTTTGAACATTTTTTTACGTAATAAAAAATTTTTGTTGAATTGTTTATACTGTAAATAGTTATGTTGGTAGTTTTGGTATTTAAAGCCACAATTTTGTACATTCTTTTTTCAATTCAAATTTTAGAAAGAAAAATTTTATTAACAAAACTTGTAATTTTTTATTTTGTTTTATTTACTTTGAATTTTAACTATATTTTTAAACTGCGAAATTATAAGTTAATCAATATAGTTATCGCATATTTAATAAACTTGTTTGAAATCCAACTTATGTAATATTCCTCTAATATCTCCTTGAATATCGATTTGAAAGAGTTTAAAAGAATGAAGTATTCTCCAATTCATTGAATCGATTGGCTTGATTGCAATTCATGTTTTTAATTCACTCAAGTGAAAGAGTAATCCTTTGATTTATTTTTCAATAGCTTAACTTCCTACAATAAAGGATGTTCGGATTCAATACTAATATGAAAGATTGTGTGAATTTAATCGAGGTCTGCGTTTGAGTAAGAGCCTGAGGTTTGTATGTATTATGAAATTGAATATCGGATCATCGAACATTTGCATAATAATGTTTCAATATGATTACGATTACTGCTAAGCAAATTTTATAAGTAATTTTTGTAACACATTTATTATGTATTATAAATTATTTAAATTCATCCAAATCATGTAAAGTGTTGTTTCTATTATTTCTCTTATTTATCTTGTTTGATTTCGTGTCATCACTGATAACATTAGGATAATGTCAGATTACGTCAGGAATCGCGTTACATCCCAATATTGATTCTCGATACAAGCCTAACAAGATTGACCAAGTCGGATGTTGATGAATAGAAGCAGACCCTTGCGATATGAATGGAAAATACAAATAAGCGGATTTGCTCTTGAAAACAATAATATAGGACAATGATTTCAAATATTATTTATAAAAACACTGTTTATAATTTACAAGGTTACTTATATTATTTTTATGATTATATTTTATCATTATTTTATTAATCTTTAAATCATTCAAAATTTTATTTTATTGAAATTTAAAAAATATCTGAGTAGAAATGATATCTAAACTATCGTTGAATATACTTAGAAAGATGATAATCTATTCCTATAAGAACTGTTATACTGCACGACTTTAATTTTAGAGACGAGAAGAAAGTTTACCTTTACCAGAATTGTTCGGTAGATGCTTTCTAGATATGTTTTATAGATGTTTATTATACACAAAAATTATATGTTTGTAAATCCATTGTTTTAGGAAATTGCTTGTAACGTTATAATTTATGAAGTGCATCCGTACTATCATATCTGCATGTTAGATCTTGTCATAATTAAAATTAATAATATTTTAATAAAGTATGTATTGGTATAAAAAACTGTGCTAAAAAAAAATAAAAATTTTAAAGTGCCTATATAAAGACTTAGTCATTAATTAATTGATGTATATCTTTTGATTCATATCTTACTAATAAAGCTAATTAAATTATAAGGATCATAATAATTATTCAATAATAAACAAAATAATTATGAAGTCTAATTAAAAAATTATGAAAAATTAACGAGCTAACGGATTTATGTTTGATTGTGATTATTATACTCATATACTCATATACTTTGTGAGCATCAGTACACAAAAGCAGCAGTCGTGTGAAACAAATAGGACACGATAAGTGTTTTCTTGTAGTTTTAAATTTAACATCAATTTATTTAAGATTTTGGTAATTACTTGAACTTTAGAGTTTCAAATATACTTAGTTTTTACTATTTTAAAAAATCTTTTAAAAATTCCTCAGTTTGAGAAGATTACTAGGGTGTTTGCAATGATGTACAAAAATTAAGTTTTACTCTATTATTTGTAGCAAATTACATTTTTCAAAGTATTTCTTTAAATTGAACCACATGAATTAATTAGATAAATATTAAGAAGTTTTGAAGAAAATACTGAATCTAATTACGTCTGACAAAATAAAATCAAAAGCAATTTAATAATACAGGTTTTATTTTTTAAATATCATGTGATAATTCATCTGATTACAGTCTTGAATTGAATTATCATTTCCGAAAAGCAATAAATTTTATTAAAAATCGCTCCCAGTGCATGTCTATGACTATGTAGTTCATCAGATCCATATCGTGGCTGCCCTACAATATTGAATGCGGCGCTTAACGGTACGTGCTCTTCGCTTCCATCGAATCAACCTGACATCGACTTAATTGAATCAGATTCTACCTAGATTAAAACCAGTCTAAGGCGAAATCAAATTCATAAAATTTTACTCTAACGCTTCAAAGTTAAACTGCAGAATAAAGAAAAAATGTAATTTTTCAATATGTGTATAAATTTTTAAAAGAAGACAATAATTTATTTATAGAACTTATACATTCAATTCTTATTTAAGATGACTTCGGAGGTTAGGTTAGGTTTTATTTCGTAGTTTACAAACTACGCTTTTAATTTACAAAATTCTTTGGATATT
>UELX01001067.1:0-52078 GCA_900480035.1 Eupelmus urozonus
TTTTTTTTTTTTTTTTTTTTTTTTTGGACGGGAGATGTATCGCTGATGGATGGTATTTGGTTGGCTTCTTAAATTATTTCTTCGCTACAGTACTTCTACAGAACATTCGCATTATAGTCCAAAAAATGTCCAAGGTGTTGTCAAGGTTAACTTCACTTTAAAAAACCTCGATGCTATTAACAATTTAACCAGAACATATTCTGTATTTTGACATGTAACAACAGCCCACAAGTGTAAAAAGTCACACTTTCAATTCGCCATCTTGCGTATAAATGTTTTTTTCTCCCGAAAAAATAAATAATAACAGGTTGCGAGTTTCTTTAGTGGGATTATCTGGCTTATAAATTATAGAGCGCGCCCGACTAGGAGCGACTAATGTGGAATTTCCTGTTTCGGCGGGCATATAGTAATTTACAAAAATTACGACTTTGATATATAACAAGCCTGTTAATGCTTTGCAACAATTAACTCTCCCGCTCGGGCGCGCGCGCGAACGTGCAAACATTGTCGCAAATTAAATTCGATCGCGCGCGCGGCAGCTGGCCATTTTTTCCCCCCGTTTCCCGTAAAATCTCCGAGGGCCCCCCGAGATCGCAAAGTGTGATTTGATGACGCAATTCCGCTTGTAAGTACACGGCACGCACGCGCTTCCTAAACGAGACTGTAATTTAACCTGAGACTGCAATTAGGCTCGAAATTAAACTGTTATTACGTGTCATTAAAGCGCGCTGTCTTTCGGCCTCAAAGAGCGCGGAGAGCTGATTCCGTCGTTTGCGACTGTATCGGATTGCTCGTGTCGCTCTCGTGAATCTGGTTAATAGGACTTGTCTTTGATTAATGCTGAATGCAAACAAATTGCTCGTATAAATTAAGGCTACTTCATATAAATTAACCTTTTGCAGCGATCTGGGATTTCACGTTATATCTAGCGGCTTCGGACGGACGGATCGTGTATATATAATTATCAGATTACTTACATTTGCAATTATAATTCGTTACAACTTTGTTTCATTTCTTATCTTCACTAGACGTTAATTATAGGCTATGATTTAAAAGTTTTACTGTGTTTTTTGACTAATATAATGCGTAAACATTACATTAATTCGACAAATATTCTTAAACGTATTTAAGAAATTTAACCTTTTTGAAAATTTTTAAATTTAACTTTAATTTAAATTAAATATTATATGCATTCCTTTGAAAAATATTCTTAAATGGTTTTACAATTTAGTAGGTAATACATGTATGTTTATTATTCTATTGTACTGTCACGTATAATTAAGCTAACAAAATTAGAGAAACTTTTGACACTTCATTACAAACAAATATTTAGTGATGCTGTAAGAATAACTTATAATTAAACGTCATTTTGAAAGCCTCCATATATCATAGTCACAAGCGTCCCACCAGAATAACACTGTATGTCTAAAGTATGTCAGTAAAATATACAAAAATCCAAAATCTATAAAAGTCGGTTCTTCTTTTCCGCGTCATTAAAAACACGCTGTAATAGATTAAAAATCATAATCTTCACATTGTGGATCATTTATGTTCGGAAGGTCTTAAATTATGCTCCATTATTCAAAGCAACTTTTTAAAGTATAGTGTTAATTAATACATAAAGAAGCTTATATTCATCGTTGTACTAGTCGAAAGTAGTAAAAAAACTAACTAGATCATATGACTACTAAATATAGTTCTACATTAATATAATACGTTGAAAAATAATCTCTTAAAAATTACTGTAATTTTCTTAAAATCTACTGTATGTCGCAGCAGAATATAAAATATTGCTATGTTTTACTATAAAATTCACTTGTTTTTTCAATAGATCAAAATAACATTTAATAGACCATTTTATCTGTTTATTATTATTTAAGTGGTATGCAAAGTTTAAACGAAATTCACGTAGGTATTCTCAACAACATTTCTCCAAAGCTAATCATCTAGTCTTTAGAAATAAATTGTTCACTTTAAATCGGAAGAAATATTGTTACGCTAAATTATCAGAACATTAACTAAAAAGCTATTTAAGTAAAAAAGCACGAATCTCGTTAATAAATTGATTAGTCAATGATTCATTCATACCTCGATGACTCATGATTTTCTCTACTCTATCTATACATTTATTTACAGTTGCATAACCGATAGTAAATTTTCGTCCAGTGAATCGTCCAATTCACGAGGATCCGCTTTTATAATAAAGTGTCGAATTGCATATAATCCCTATTGCCACCCACAAATGGCTAACAATTGCACAGAATACTTCTAATACAAAGACTCACGGCGAAAGCCGTTGCCGAGCGTGCGAATCTGCACCTTAACTCTTGCACCTTTGGTAGTATTCGTGCGTGCGCGCGAAAGAGGAGAGAAAGAGAGACAGAGAGAAAAAAAGAGAGAGAAAGAAGCGAGGTAACCACGGCAGCACGCGCTTGACCGTGCCACCGATAGTTCAGCCAATACCGGGTGTTCAGAATCGAAACTGCTACTTCGGAAGGGTGAACGTCGATTTCTTTTTGCGTTTTAGCGCTTTAGATAGTAGGAGGTTTTACTTGAATATGATAAGGTTTGTGGTAATTTTTTAAGGTAGCTTTTTAAATAAGTTCTGCTAAAGTTTTATTGACAAATTAACCATAGTTTAATTTTTTGTATTTTTTGTATTTTTTGTATTTTTTTTGTATTTATTTATAGTGTAAATAAATTATTATTTTTTTGTAATACAAGGCAAGTAATATGGTGGAGTCTAATGATTGTCAAGTAATATAAATCATTGATAATATTTAATACAGCAATCTTTTAAAGCAGTAATATAAAAAATGTTACAATAAAGATAAATTTTAAATTTTGCAGAATTGTGAATTTTTTCCTACAATATTAATAACGTTCAAAATGAATAAAGATTAATTATTATTCTACCTTAATATCTTCAACATATCTAAAATGTCACTGGTATCGACTTGAAAATAAATGATAAATTACTGTATACAATTATTTGTATGACATATACGTCACCACAAATTTACAGCATAAATAGTTCAAATTAATTTAATTGAATTAAAAAATATTTGTCAATGGAGTTTTAAATGTAATGTGTAAGAACAACTCGAAATCATTTTTATAAATATATAAAAATGCACTGATTTATTTAATTATTTATATATACATATTACAAATTTACATAAAAAATTTTTGTTTGATTGCGTACAATTAAAAAATATAACCTTACCATTCGGAATGAAGTAAAGAAGATTTTCATTTTATCGATTGAGAATCAGTTTTAATAATTTGATTTACCTACGGTAGAAAAACTGTTCGTAAAATATATGCCGATAGAGTACTAAAGTACCAATCGGTAAAACAGAACATTAAAATTGACAATAGTCATTAGTCGATAATTTATTTATATTTAACTTTAAAATAGGTAGACTATTCATAAAACTGTTTTTTTATAATTTATAATTTGCTAATTTTTAGCTTTCTACAATATTGATTCTTTTTGTCTTCTTTGATTGAAATTTAAATATTGTTTTATATTATTGTAGTAAACACATTTATAAACCGGAAAATAAAAAACGTTTATTAACGAAAAATAAATTTTGAATCAAGTATAATTTTTTCTAATATATCGCTAGTTAAATTTAATTAATTACTTCGAAAATAATATTCATAAACTTTAGGGATGAGTAAAACTGACATTCGTATAAAAAAAGTTTTATATTTCATAAAAATAATTTATCAAAAGTTTTTCTACACTTTTCACTGAAAAGTTTTGCTACAAAAGTTTTAAAAAAACACAATAATTGTCGACAAATTTTTTGTACGGTAATAACAATTCAACCGAACAATTATATTCATACAATTTTTGTAAACTTAGCATATGTAGTACAAATTTGCAAATAATAAATACAAAATTTTAATATATAACTATAATAAATTATTATGCTTTCTTCTTTTTTGGTGTTTTCGATGACGCTGCCTTCTTCTTGGGCTTTTCCGCAGCCTTTGCATACTTATCAATGAGAGAGTCAAAGAAGTTATCTGCTTGAGATGCTCTAGACTTGTTCTTGTTCAGAATGGCGAGAGCTAAATCATCGTTTTTTTCGGAATCTTCTTTCTCGATCTGACGCATTTTGTCTAATCTCTCAGCTTCTTTGGCTTCTTTCTCCCACTAAAAGCATATACGTGAGGCATGAGTAATGAGATATTTTTACTTAAAAAATTAATTACGTAATCGATAGAAGAGAGTCAGTTTGAGGTCTTCAAAATATTGAAATAATCCACATTTATGAGAATGTTGTCAAACTTTTTTTAAATTAACACCTAAATTATCACATTTTTATCTTGAAAAGGGGAAAGTTTAATTTTCCGAAACGCCAGCAAAACATAAACATTTAAAATAATTGGATTTACTGAATACCATTTTTTAACACACAAATAAATTTATCAGATAGTTCAGATTTTGAAAATTGCTTAGTAAAATTCTCTTCTTCTAATTTCTCAGATGCAGTATTACGATTAGCTTCACGCAATACTTCTGTGTATTTAAAGCTTCTTTGAGGACGTTCACTAAGAGTAATGGTGCTTTATTTCCTTAAACTATGAATATTATGATAGAAACCTTCAATATTTTGTGTATGTTACAAAAATAATAATAAAAAAATGGTTTTAGATATACATATTGAAGTTTTCTTTTAATACTCTTTTTTAAACTAGTTTTTTTTTCGAACATTTTAAATAGTGTTTTTTCATAATTGATATTTCTATTGTGGTAAAAGTACAAATTTTAAAAGGTACCAAGCTTTTGAAAAATTGTAAAAATATCGATAAATTGGTGAACATTCTGAAATACTATCTACTTATTTTCATGTTTGACTTTTAAAGGCAATAAAGTATAATTAAAATCTAAGCGGTCAAAAATAAATCACAAAAAATGGAACTTATAATAATTAAAAAAATTCTTCTTCATTCAGTAAAATTGAAAACGGATGCACGCTCATCTTTAACAGAGCGGTAAATTATGTTAATTTATTACTGTAATCGAAAAACTGTGTAATATGCCATTACTCGGAAGCTCCATAAGATAAGGTGTGATTTAGTGATGCTTTGTCTATTGTTATTTTAGTACGGAAAAGAATGCAAAACCATTATTGAATGGATGCTTTATTGTAGTAGTAAGAATAACTTTTACTAGCTCTTGAGAGCCGCAAAGACTGCGCTCGCACTGCCTACATATATCTATCATTGAGAGTGAAACACTCACGGCTCGTCAAGAGCGGCCCAAACCTATACTGGACAAACTTCTTGAAAGCTACTCATGAGACGAATCGTCAAGATACGTTATGTGCGACTCGAATAAAAAAGAAGACGTAATGATTTACTTGTGAGGTACATTGCTATCGTGGGTTCAAGAAATTAATATAATTTTTAATAATTTTTTTTCAAGTATATGAATTATTGAAGATTTACAGGTATTTTTAAAGTCATTATGTCTTATCCTTTTTTAGATCGTACGAAGATTAGGTAACTTACGGTTAAAAATGGCAACAAAAACAAATACAAAAATAAAAGAACGAATCTTCTTAGTCAATCAGATAACCAATAAACTGTCAACAATAAAATACACATTAACTTTTTATAAAGGGAATCAAGTGCAAATGTTGTTTTAATTTGTGATTAAAATCACTGTATTTATTAAGAAATTTAAAAAACGTAAAACTAATGTTTATTATTGACGTTTAAAACTTTAAAATTTTGACAATCCTTAAAAGCAGGAAAAAAAAATTTAAATGCGTTGTAATCAAGCAAAAATTGTAAAGTCTATTATCCGCCTGGGCCAACAATAATCCTAGGAAAAATATTTTAAGACTCTTATTTGTATTATAGGTCATAGGCATATCTTTCTGAAGTCTATTTCGGATCATTTGGCGAGTTCATCCGAGTGCATGTTTTCACTCGCAGCCGGCAGATTATTGAAGTATTAAGCATCCACGTCTGTTTTGCAGCGCGTTCTCTCATCATCCTTGGGGGAAGGGAGAAAGTGCAGCAGAAGAGAAATGCGAGCATTGAACGATTGGAGTTACGCGCGCATAAAATAGTTTCGCGAACGCAAAAATACATTTATAAATTTAGATTTATTTCGTAAGCGTTAAAGTTATTTTCAGGAAAAATTAATATTGAATTCGAATTATTTTTAGAAGCCATGAGCTTTTGTTGCGAGAAAAATCTAACTACAAGAAAATGTGGTGAAAAGTGTTTAAATCAGTGTGGTGCTATTTCGACAGAGAAAACTGACGTCACAGATACACCACCTACTAACAATTTGATGTTAATTGTTTACGAATACAAAATAGACTTTTGAAACGGTTGTTTTTCATGCAATTAGTGAAGAATATACGAGCTTCTGTTTAAAATCACCTTTCACGGTCATTTGGCCCTTACGTAAAACTTGATTGATGTAATTACATACTTATCAATTCAAACAAAATGTCAAAATTGGCAAACATTCAAGTGAACATAGTTTTCATTTCTAAAATAACCGTTTACGTGAATAAGGAATAAGGAAGCTTTCTTTGCCATTAATAAATTACATTATACAATCGTGAATAGTCAACATTGACAAATTTTAAAAATTTTTTATTTCTAATAAAACTACCTAATTAACTAATCACCAAAATCTGACAATTTAATATGTTAAAGAATTTCGTCATATTATGAAAGGACTGGACAAGTCGCGTACGCGCTACAAATTTCACTTGTCCCAACAACCTTCCACGGCAATCAAAATAATAAATTTATTTCTCTATTTTAAATCCCCATATCTCGGCCATACTCTAGGCCGACGAAATCAAACAAAAAAATTCCTCGGGCCAACAAGAACTTAAATTGATTTCACGTCCATTAGAAAGTTTGTTTTCGGTCGGCAGACAGGGATAGGGTGAGGCCGGAAGGTCTCATCATTGGCAGGGGGGAAGGGCAGAGTGAGAGCGGAGAGTTAAAACAAACGGAAACAAGGGAAACAGCTGGTGCGTGCGCGCGCGTGCGAGGGTCGAACTTTCGTTCTCTCGCATAGCACAAGACGCGCATCATCGGATGCGAATAGGCTCGAGCTCAGCTCGTCAAGTGCAAATTTTACACAGACGTGCGCTGCCCTAGTATTTATAAATTTTTGGCAAAGTCTCGGCCGCGACTGAGCGGCCAGTAGTAGAGCTGCGCTAGTTACACAACTGAGCGTCGCGCGGGAGCTGCGAAACGTCAATGAGTTTAGAGGTGGCCGCTTGAGGCGAAGTCAATGGGGAAAATGCGTTTAGCGGGCTTCTGCTTCTGATCTGAGAATCTGCGCGCCACGTAAAATGCGCGCAGCTGCCACGGTGGTCGAGATGGATTACTGCAACTCATTAGGAATGCTCTATTTTTTGAAGTTGATGTAAGCTAAGAGTAATTTGATGCGCGTGTTATTGGGTAGGTTGAAGCACACACTTCGCCTTAATTGAATTATTTTCGTTGGTTATTCAATGCAAATGCCTTTGGGTGGATTGATGTATGGAGCCTTTTTGAAAGCAGTTTTGTAAATGAAGGCCGAAAGAGTGATAAGAAAACTTCAAATTTGATATAATTTATTACATTTCATTACTGATTTTGATATGATTTTATACATAAATTTAAAACATTAAAAATAAAAAAAAAATGTATACTTTCATATTTCTATTTGCTTGCTTGCAGCTAATGTACATGTTGACGGCTCCAAATTAGTACTCAGTATATCGTGCTATATTTAATTTCAAATGCATATTGAAAATGTTAAATTGATCGTGTGGAACGAATTTCAATTACAAGGCACTTTGTTGTGTTTAATGTTAAAATTTGTCACGCATACTAAGTATGAGTCTTATAGATATTAAATTTTGCGTCTCCGTTAGTGTTTAAAAAAATAAATCATATTCAATGCCAATAAACAATTTAATTAATTGTTATTTAAATAATGCCGGAATTCTCATAAATAAAAAATTTTGATCATATGAATAATCGCTGTTATGAACGCTAGACTGGTTTCTTTTTTAAATCGTCCCACGCGGAAGAACGTTGAATGACAACTGCTATTTACTGATTCTAGAAATAAAAAATGTTTATTCTACTAGCAGCAAACGGTTGAGAGGCGTGGGTGGCATTTTGAAAACTACCTTACGATTTCTAAGGTCTTCAAGGTTAGATCTCTATTATATTTTTCTCTTAAAAAATAATATATAATTATATAAATCAAAACACTACAAAATGCTAAAGTTTCTTAAATTTAGAAGAAAATAATATTTTTTATAGACTAAATTAAATATGCAGTCAGTTCAAAAATTGACAAAAAAATTCTGGAATATTATTTTCGGACATTATAAAAGTTCTATGATTAAATGAGTATCAACTGACTGACAACTGTGTTACAACAGACTTATTAAAATTCAAAATTTCGGTTTATCTGTTACGTATACAGTCAATAATGTCAGAGAAATTTCTTTTCACATTTCCGTTAAGGTTAGATAGGAAACATGCAAGATAGGAAAAGGTGCAGCAATCAAACAGAATTTTTGAGCTACCAGATGTTATGCATTCATTATTATCTTGTTAGTTCGTCAGAGAGATTGCATTGACGATAATTCAACGTACAAACTACACGAGTTGAAAACATTTTCAAAAAATGATAAAAACTCAAAGTTTGCTTCCGCAGTTTTTAAAAAAGATATAGTCAATTAGTAGATTAAAGCTTAACTTACACAAGTAAAAATTATTTTACTTCAAGCACTTCAGTAATCTAAGTAATTCAACAACAAAAAATGTTTTGCATAAGCATTAAAAAAATTATCATCTATTTAAATTTTCCCGCCTTAAGGCAATGCAATTAAATTATTATCAAGCTTTTAAAAGTAACCTTGTACTTCTCATCAAATAAAGATTTTAAGTAGATGTGATGGAGTAGAATTTTAATACTGTTATGTTCGAGGTATCAATTTTCAAAATAACAATAATTAAAGAATAAATTATGTGTTCTGGTTCAATTACCTTTGTATAAAATCATGTTATTGCACTAATTAAAATATAGTATAAAATTTTATACTAATTTCTTATATTTAAGAAATATTTTCCTTAAGCATGCGTTGCTTGAAATAAGCAACATATTTTATGGTATAAAGGAGATCTACGATAAAAATAGCAACTATAATAAAATATTTTTTAAGTTCATTATTAATCTAAATAAACACAGCTTAAGTGATTTCTTTTATTCCTGATGTTGCATGTGTCGTATTCTATCTTCTAATTATCTCAGTAGAAAATGAAGTCATATATACAAATAAGTAGTTTATTTTACCCTATCGCACTCTAGAATATCTAGAATTTCAACATTGAATTCCACACCATGATAGCATACACTTGGCATGTGTAATATCTAAATGCTCGGTAAACAAATATGAATGTAATGCAAGATTGAAAGGATTATTCATTGATAAATTCGCATACTTCTGCAAATTTGTATTGTAATATTTTAGTTTAAATGATAAATTCTACATTATAATTATGTATTTTTTATTGCAAATACTAGCATGCCCTTAAACATAACTAAGAAGGAATCGTTCATTCTTCATAGTTTGCTTTAGGCTCGTTGATCTTAAATACTAACTGGTATGAATGGTATGTAAACAAGTCATAAAAATTTTATGCTCGAGTGAGTAACCAAAAATACGCCTAGGTCTTTCATAGTGCATTTACTGCTGTTTGATAGACGGACTACAAAAGACAAGAATTTGCTAAGAACTAATTATAAACCTTAAACACAACCTTGAATATATCTGAAAGAACCGCAAATCAAGGTTTTGATTTATATACTAAAAATAAAAATATAAATTAGTGACAAAATAGATAAATTTCTTCAGTAACCTAATGAAAGAGCAAAACATTTTTTTACTTACATTCAATCCATTTAGCAATATTTAGTTTTGAAATTATATTACGTTTATATTATTTGGAAGTACTCAACCCAAGTTATATTTTTTTACGTGATATTAAAGCAAAACAAAATTAGTATTTTTTATTAATCTTGCTTAAATTTATTGTAGTCTATTTTTTTATAATACATTTTTATACTATTAGATATTAATATGAGAAATAGAGATGATGTATTAAATTTAGGATTTATAAAGCCTTCTTATGTAAACATAAATATGTGTATCCCAAAAAATATTACAACATACATTTTAATAACACGGAATTTTCAAAATCTGATAGTCATAAATTTTATTATTAATGAAAAAAGTGTTATCAGATTATTGTTGATGAAATTTTTTGAATACCATAATTAATAGAAACTGATTTTTACATAATTTTTAAGTAGTATGTTTTTAGTTACGAAAAAATTTCAAATTTTAATTTAAATACTTTAATCTCAATTTGGAAGCAAAATAATGTAAATGTGTGTTTATGTACTGGTACAATCATTGCATACAATAAGATGTTATGGTTAATTTGACTGCATAATGAATGATTGCATTATCCTACGCGCAGTAAAAGCCAAGTTTAGAAAACAAATTCCTGAATTGCAATTACAAGTTATTTGGCTTGAAACGTTTAAATTCCATTCGGTATTAAATCACCATTCCACATACTGTACTAAAGCGTTACTGCCTTTGATTGATATGTACTTCTAGTTTCAAACAGCAACAAGATAAAAAAAGGAAAAAAATTCATTTTCGTATAACTACTTAAAAACGTTAATAATCGCATAAACCTTCAACCAATCATAAAACTCATTACTAAAACTACAACAATTCGAAGAAGCAGCATTGAAAATCAAATGAGTCCCCCGAAGCCAGGCTAACCGCGCAATCAAGCACCTAAAACTTTCACATTCTAAACCAGCGCTCCAACGCTCATCGACCCTGAAAAAATAACCCTATCCACCTCGCAATCTACTTAGGACACGTCGCGCACGCATCGATTAAATAAGAGAAAAGCGGCTATACTCGGCCAGCTAAAGAACAAACCGCATAAGACACTTTGTTCTCGCTCGCTTGCAAAGCGAAAGTGACATTGTCCGCTCGCTCGCTCCTCTCGTCAGCATGCGCATATCACAATACACGCGACGGCACACGCAAGCGGAATGCCAATCGCGGAATCGCACTCGCGCCTATGCGGTTCATCGCTCGCAAGCGCGAGCGAGTGAGAAAGGGGCGAGGCGACTGCGACTTGCATAGAGCGCCGCCAATCAATTTATTATGCAACAATTCGCTGGGCGCGTCATCGCCGAGGAATCCGCGCGTAGCAAATTGCCTCGATTGCGCCGGGCCGCACGCACAACGATCTCCTTCAACGGATCTTCGCGCGTGCTAGCGGATGGGTAGAAGCGCGGTTGGGTATATGAGATGCAGCTTGTGCGCGCGGGGCCTCTGGGCTTTTATCGCTAGGCTCGATCGTGCTGTGGAAGCTGATCCGAGCAACGGCGAACTTGAAACTTGCGTTGCTTCACGCGTTTCCGCGTGTTTCTGCTGCTGGTGGAGTGTGTTAGGCGTGGATGGAATTGTAAGAGTAGGTTCGCTGTTGTGTGCGCGGTGATTTTTATTGTTTTTACGTGCGCTAGCTGCTCTGCATAAGTAGTAACTAAGAACGGTTAATGAGTTGGAGTTGTAGAAATTAGGTGGCCTTTAAAGGAAAAACTTTTGAGGAGATGGCCTTTCGGAAAAAAATGTTAAGGTACCATATTTTTTTAAGAAAAATGACAATAATGTTAATGGACAACGCGTCCTCTTCTTGAAAGCTATTTCTAAACGGCACCATATTTATCTAATTAGATATTCTAATCGCGATTATATAACTTTTTTATTTTCGCAATTTAAAACTCAGTTTTTTAAGTATGATAGCGGTTTTAGTGTCGCGGTAAATAAAACTCAAAAAGGTATATAGGTTAGTTCTTATACTTCAATGAATCTGGATACAAAAGCTTTATAAGTTATAAATATAAAATGAGAGAAGCTTTAATTAACCACGGAAAAAAAACTTTTTACTTCTCGTACAACAACGCATGCTGTTAGAAAAGTGTTTTTTTTTTTAATATATTAGGTGTAAAGAATAGCTATGAATTGAAGTATCACATATTCATTTTTTATTTATAACATTTGCATAAGTAAATAAAGCAAGAATAACTATAAAATCATACTGTTACACAATGGTAATAATGTAAAGTTATAAAAAGTAGACTAATTGAATCCGAGTTTTTGTTTTTATAAAGAGTATGCACATTAATTCGCAGATGCAAAGAGAGATGAGCTTTACCGATAAATGTCATGGAGCATTATAATTAAATTTGATTACTTTCTGCTCTGATTACTCAACATATGATCATTATGCAAGTTAATGGTATGTCATTTACAAATTAAAATAGTGCATGGGCAAAATTATGAACGTCAGATGTATGCAATTATTATTCGATCAAAGAATCGCAGCCTTGACAATGTTTGATGGCATTCTAATAAGCTACGAATTCCTTTTAAGTTTTTTCACCAACTTTTTATAAGATAATTATCTTAACTGGAAAAATAAGTTATATTATATTCGTCTAAAACTTGATGAATGAACCATTTATGCACTATTCACAGACGTATTCTTTTAAATTAAACACATGTTTTCTGTAAGAGCTTCATGAATGTTTCTTATGTCATTATCAAACGTAAAACTTAAAGTCTTACTGCTTTAAAATCTTAATAACACTATTAAAAAAAGATATAAAATTAATTATTTTTGAGATTTTAGATAATTTCTATATGAAGACAGATGACATAGATTGAAATATTTATTAGACTCTTACTCTGAATTTTGCTTATTTATTACTTTTGATGGAAAATTTATGAAATTTCATGTCAACATTTGAATTAATTCTAGATAAACTAATTTTTGAAAATATGACTTTTTATTTTTCTGTATATTTTGTAACTTTATTATTACAGAATTAGGCTTTAGTATTTACACTACATATTTTACACAAGACTACTGCGTTACTTTATAGCGTTGATGTCCATTTAAACCAACAGATTTTAGAGCCAGGAAATACTTAAATTATACGATCTGAATTAAAGGCAATGAAGTTCGATTTGCCATTAATTTCACGATAAAGCAAAACAATATTTATAATTTATAGGTATGCTCGAGTCAGGATAAAGCACTTATAAGATTAACGATACCCAGAATTAGTCAGTACGTCAAAAATTAAAATAAAGTTTGTATTTTTAGCTTGTATAATCAGCAAACATTAACCTATTTTAATATTCATTCATATTAATGATAAAATACTATAAATATTTAATTTCTTATTTTAATAATTATATATTATTTATAGGTAGAAAAAATGTAATTTTTCACGAAGAAACAGAAAATTAGACGTTTACTATCTAAATGAGAAAATGTGATTTTATTTCAAAATTTGATTCAAATAATAATTGAATCACCGCAATTCGTATTAGTATTTCTATCCATTTCAAAATCTAATTCTTGGAAAATATTTTTTAACATGCTTCTATTTCCATCTAGCTCATGTTTATACCCCTCTCTCTTTCCCTGTCTCTTCCTCTACTAGCCTTTTTGGCAAACTAAAAATAACGTTTTTCGGAACCTGTTGCTTTCACAAAGGGAAAGTTTTACAAATACAAATAAAAAATTGGATTTATTTAAATGATAAAATAATTTCTAATTATATAAGAATCAAAAATTAAAAAAAAACATTTTTCTTTATAAAACTGTACTACTCGCTCAGTTTGCAATCTTGCAAGTTCTTCCTGGTACAAGCCGACAACTACTTCATTTAAACATCAATCACATTTATAAATGTAAATAGAAGTTTTTATAATTACAAAACTGTCTTCATTACCGCTCATGCTTCCAGCAATTAACAGGGCAATCATTAAATTTTTTCCTCTCCAATATCCAAACGCACACGACCCCACACTGCCTGCATTTTCCTACGACGAATCACCGATACAGTGCACAGCTACATATACTCCTATTGAAAACCGTCCGAGTCAAAGAAAAAAAAAATCCTCGCCTATACATCTCATAACTCTCCGTACGCGTTATATCGTCGATCCTGCATACTACATTTCCCGCAATAAAAGAAAAGAGCCGCCGCCGTCAACAACGACGCTCTCAATAAAGTCAATTATAAAAAACGGCCGGTGATTCATTACCATCTCGAGAGCGCGAGCCGCGAGGAAAAAAAAAAGAGCGCGCAGGCCCTTTTAGCCGCCAGCCCAACGAATTCAATCTACGGCCTTATTCCTAGCTCGCCGCGTGTTTGTCTCTATAGCGCACCGAATTCCATCGCGCTGCAGCTTTTCCGAGCGCGCGAGCGGCAAGGCCTCTATATATCCGAGAGCCTAGAGCCGGCGTCTCGCTCAGCAATGAGTCTCTCCTTCGCTCGCAATTTATCGGCTCGATTTCGCAAGAACCTCGGCGAGCCTCTGCGCGTTTAGACTTTCAAATCGCTCGCTCTCGCGTGTTGTCTTGTTCCGCGGCGCGCGCGCGGGGGCGTTTTACCCGCGCCTTTCGCGGTTCAAGTGCGACAGAGATGCGGCCTATAGTCGCCGCAGCCATGTGGATGGAAACTTGCCGGATGGAGCGGATACTTTCCCGATGAGCGTGGGCGGTAATCGATTGCCCAGCCGGAATTGGGAAAGCGTTGACGAAAAAGATGGGCCAATACGTGGCGGATGAATGGGATTGGAAAAAACGACGGCGATGTTTGCCTGGTGATTTATAACGGCTGAAGTGGGATGAAGTTAGTGTACTAATTTTTTAATGCTACTTTATTGGCAATAACAAATCTATTTTGTGGCTGTTAAATATAAGTTTTGAGCTGCCGTAATTAGTTTGAATTGAAGTTGCTGGAGGAATAAACATAAAAAATTATTGCGTGTGCCACTTGCTGGTTATTACGCACTTAATTGCCGAGAGCGCCGTGAAAACAGCATAATAAATATTGTTCTTATTTTAAAAGTTATTTATTATTATCACAATTATCTTAATTTATTTTCGCAAAAGAAATGAAAATGAAAATATTCAGGTGTATTTAAAAAATGTAGATAAAATTTAATTTTATCTCTTTTTTTTTATAAGACTTGTGTTAAAACTCACTTTAGCATAATTATTTTTTTCACTGTCTATTTAAGTATATGGTATGATTATTTTACTATAAATAGATTACTAAAATAAACGTTTAACTTATTTAAAATTTTTTTAATCTGTTACAAGTTAGTGCTAATTACCCACTTACTTCATAATAGATAGAAATTTGTAATGTATTTTTGTCTATTATATGATAATGAATTTGTACAATCTTACAATAAACTCATACAAAGACTATAATAAAAATCACTAAACGAATAAATTATATTAAAATTCGATGAGGTGCATACCATGTGTAAATATCTTCTTATAAATAAAAGGACATTTAATCATTAGATTAATTTTTTTTTAAGTCAAGCAATCAATTTTATTGTATTATTCATTAGAAGAAGTAAACGACACTAGCCACTATATACGCAATTTTTTATAAACATGATTCTTCATTACAATAAGATAGAATGTTAAGTAAAGTTAACTGATAGGTTAGTAATTTCATTTAAATTCTTTTGCGAGTATGATTTAGCAAAATTCTTTATTTCCATTAGTAATGTAAACAGAAAATTGTTTGACGTAATACAAAAAGCCGGTTATTTAAAAGGACTGTAGCATAATGAGATTCATAAACAAGTCATGCTTTGATTGCAAATGATGGATGATGTACACCTTTTTTAAAATAATTAATTCATAAATAAATAATTAATTTAATAAAATGAATGATAAGATGAATAAATTTAAAGATATAAATTAAAATAATCAAAAATAAAAATGAAAGGTTCATCGTCACTTTATTTTCATAATTATATGAATAATATATTAGTATGTTATTATTTTTTTAAGTAGTATCTCCATACATCGTTTTCTGTGATATAATATTATTTTAAGAAGGTGCTTAATTCATTTTAATTAGCAGACATACCAAAAGCAAAGAAAGGCGAACGTTACGTTTAAAATGACAATTTAAAGTTATTAAGAAAAGATTTAATGATTCATTCTTAAGAGCCAGCCTACTATACGTAATATTTGAATCATGTTTTACAATAATTTAATACAATCCAAATGTTTCAAACAATAAAGTGATATAATAATAATATTTTCAAAATTTGTGTCTGTACTTTAAATGTTTATTTACTAAAATTAACCTTCGCCGCAATAACTTCGTTTTATCCATGAAAAAAATTTCGAAATCGTTTAAGAAAATTTAGTATCGTAATCGTAACAACAATTTTTTCCAATCGAAAGAGTGACAGTTCGATGTCGCAGTTCACGTATATTCCACACTGCAATAGTCAGGCATAAATCGTCGTCGGGCATAAAAGAAAAACCTTGCAACCTCAATCAGCAACCGGCACTTAATCCTTATAAATCAAACTTTTTTTCTTTGTTTCAAATTATTAACGCGAAAACGTGACACTGATGCTAATCAAGTTGAAATCCATACCAATCTCGCGGAGCCACGCGCGCCGCACGCTCAGCCTCGCCTTAAGTTAAAGGCAATTTTTGCCTTGTTAACAATCCCAGCCTAATTCCAGAATTTCGTAATCCCCGCTCTATTAATAAACAAAGTCGGCAATTACAAGCGCGACGCGCCGAATGAATTTATCGATTTATTTATCCCATTAGCCCGTTTGTTTTCAGCGTAGTAACGCCGGACTTTTATCGGCCCATAAACCTTGTACTCTCAATTCCGCTCAATCTTCCAGCAACCACGCTCGCTCCCAAGATAAACGCCCTTCCCCGGAATCCCTGCCTGTATTCGTCACTCCAAAAAGAATCCACCTCGAATTCCTCCTAAGCGATCGCATTCCTCCTCCGCGGCGTGCCGGCTTTATTAAACTTCATCAGCGGTGCGCCTATTAAGGCTCATCCGCGTGTCAATTAAAGCCAGCGCGCGCGCACGCCCGGATCGCGTGAAAACGAGATCGGCCCAAAAGCCAGCCGCGCCGCGCCAAGGTTTACGAACGGAAGGAAGAGAAAAAGGTGTGTGCCTGACGAGCTCTGCGTGTGCCGGTCAGGGGGGCTTCGTTGCTGTGTAGACGGCGGCCGACGGCGATGCTCTTGGCAGCTAGCGCGCCACTTGGCCGCGGGCGCGAAGGTCGTTACGTAATGCGCGCTGTCGTAATAATAATGGGAGCACGGATTATTACGTCGGCTATATTTCGCCGCGCGTGACGCTGCTTTCGCGCGCGCGGCTGCAGCATTGTCCTCGCCCGTCTGTTATCTGCGCCGATCCATCCGCTGCGGCCGAGTCGTTAGATCGGTGAGGTATGTGGACTTGCTGGGATGGAGAGGCTAGACTATGGGGATTTTACGAGCTTGAGATTCTTTTTTATTGATCCGTTTTGCTGGGAGATGAGTCGGGATGGTTGAGGATGTGCTTTGCGCGAATCGTTAATTTTTATGGTGGATTAATGAGAGTTGATGTTGGGTTGTGATTAGAGATGGGAGATTGCAGTGGGCTTAGGATTAAGTTGGTCGTGAACCGATTTTAGCTTAGGGTTTGTTTGTAGAATATTTGATTTTTTAGTTGATATGTTGTTGTTTGCCCGGAATCTTTAGGAATGTTTGCTTATGAAATTTATAGAAAAAACATTGAATAACGTAGTCTAAAATTGCAATCAAGCGTGACGCATTTTGTAGGTGTTATTTATAAAACTTATATTGTTTTCGCAGACGTTTGTAAAACTTATAGTCCATCATAACAAACGTGGGAAATTTTAGAAGCTTTGCTAAAAAAAGGTCGAGGGCAATATCGTTGATTCCTAAATTTATATTGAGATAATAGATGAAATATATACAATTTTAAAGTTGATTTTCAACGACATATTGAAATTCACTGAGAGATAAATTTGATGATAGAAAAATTTAATAAAATTTTTTATTTAAAACACACGTAATTGTCATAGACAATTCTAATGAATGTAAAATTTAATTCATGTTTAATATAATAAAACAATTAATGTCAATTAAAGTTTGCATTTATATTATTGCATTTAAGTAGAATAATTCAACTGTAGTCAGACATCTATTAAACTTTTGCAATGATACGCTTGAAATTGTTTTCCTTAATTATACAATATTTATAATTAGAATATTTAAATTAATAAGAAATTTTGTAAATATAACAAAAATTTATTTTTATAAAAATGCTAGTGATACATACCGTTATTTTTTAATAAATATTGTAAACAATTTAATATTATTAATTTTAAATTATCAAAATACTTTTTTCATAAAAATTTTACATTGCGTTAATCCATTTTTAATAAGATGCATACATGGCTTCGCAATATGCTTATGTCCGAACTATGATGTCTGTAGTTTAGAACTAAGTCTTTAGATCGATTAGCAATTCTAACTATAGCCCGAAATAATTTAAACTTTTAATTTAATTATGAATGCAACTATGCACTCTAAGTCTTTCACAGCTGTTTCCTCAATTAAAAAAGTGACAACATCAATTTTGACATAATTTTTTTTTTAAATTATAAAAATATGATTCAAATATAATTAGTTTTAAGAAGCAAAAGAAAAAACTAAATGAACATATTTTTTACAGTGCCATGATTGTAAAATATTTATTTTTTATATACATAATTTGCCTAAAGTGATTAATAATAAAAGTGATGTAACACATTTCTATACTAAGTCAGTGTATTTATTAATCATACTATTCTTTGCAAATAACTCATGTAGTCTGTTAATGATGGTTGTACTTTTTGTCTTTGATTTGAAAACAATGGCATTCAAGAATGTTAATCGATTTATCGGCATTAATTAAAAATGATGATTTAAAATCATTAATTGCAAATGGTTTCACTTTAAGGGATGGGTAAAGAGTATATGAACCAATAAGATTTTACAAATTTGATTTTATTGTAAATATTTCTTTTGTTTCTAAACAAATGACAGCTTATTATCATAAATACGTGTAGTGCTCTTAATATTAATTGTAAAAATTCATAATTTTAAAAATCTGATTAAAGTAATTTTATATATTTTTTCTTAAAGATATTTTTGCCACTAGTATCGAATTTAAATAACACCATTAATTGAAATGAAGTAAAAATATTGTTTAAAATATGCCATTCGGCTATAAACTTTAATTATTTACGATTTAAAAGTCAAGATCAATAGAATTTATACTGTTACATAAAACTTGAACCAAAGTGACCTTTTTTATACAAAACTTTTACCTTTTTTACTAAAAACTTTAATAGATTAATTTGCCTAATACTTTTCCTGAATAATAAAATTTATTCTAAAAGCAGATATATTGTGAATAATCTCCATTCAAAGCTACATTATCATAAATTCGATATTAGTCCATAAATAAGAGACGAAAGAATTTACGAGCTTATTCCACGCATTACAAGTATGCAATAGAGAAGGCGTTTGATGATCTCCACTTATGGATACCATTCCACGAAACTTAAATAACTTAATTGGCTATCGTAATATATGCTAGTCTCTTAATGTTTGATAGTTAATAACAAAATACCGAGGCGAAGAAAAAAAGAGAACAAAGAGCCCATTAATAAAGTAAGAAAATATGATCCATGACGCGCATCGATTAATTTACATCGTTTATGCTCCCAACTAATCCGTCCCATTTGCATGTTCAAGCGCCTCGGCAAATGGAAGATCTACTCCTTTATTATTTTTCTCAACTACCAAACATTAAACGCAACAAATACCAAACGAATAAAGCAATATCTTAGACGTACGAAGCCGACGACGACGGGCAAAGCAGGCGCTAACATTTGCGCCTCGTGCTCTCTTCATTAGATATCCGCTGCTCTCCGGCCTCGATTAAATCGCGGCGGAGCACTTTTTTTTTTTATTTCGCCCGTCATCAATCGGTTCGCGCGAGTACGCGTCGCTTGTATAACTCGCTCTTAACCCTCTCGTTAACACGAATCATCAAGGCGGTAATTATACTGTCCTTATAAAAGCGGCCCGGATCGTACATACACATGTGAGTCTGAATATGTGCGCTTACGCTGTACTCGCTTCTTCTAAATGCCTCGCAAGCGCGACTTTTCGCACGACATGTACAAAAATAAAAGTATGTATATTATAAAATAAGTTTTACACGCGTTACAATATTTACAAACACACTCCCTCTCACGTTATTATACAAGATGCTTTAAGACGTGCTCGTACGCGTAACAGGTACTTATAGAGACTTTCATAATTAGTAATATAAAATTCTATTATCCCCTTTAGAAGTGAGAATGTTGAGTAACTGGTCGTTACATGGCTCGGTTCATTTTTCCATAGTGCAGTGAAGCTTTCGCATGTAAAAGAGTGCTGAAAACAACGAAAATAGCGCTTGTAACAAAATAACGATGCGAGAAAACATGTTTTTTTTTTATTTATCAATTTATCTTTTGAAAAAAAAGTGGAAATTAACGTTCTAAACTGACGAGAGATAGCTGTCACAAATAAATTCAAAATATTGTATCATACAGCACAAATACATTTTCTCCGTTACGCTTGTTTATCTTTTTGAAACTTTTCCAAATTTTAAAAAGAATCCACACTTACTATTATTAAGTATGACTTTACGAAAAAAAAGCTAAAATATTATTTTTAAGACTGCAGTATCTATTTGAAAAAAATGTGTAATCATTTTATTTTATACTAGTAATTATTGTTAGTCTTAATAAGATCTTTTTTAGTTAACATTTAATTAAGAAAGTGCGCACGGCGCATCTAGCGGACAACATTTTCTATTTGTATACACTTATTATTATATGAAGTTTACAATGCTTTCTTAATATATCCTTGTTGCACTAACGAAATTATTAGTAAGATAACAATAATGACGAACAGGTCAGTTTAACATCAACTTGCTAAGACAATTATACACTATCGTTTTAGTCGACCTAAAATTTACATTTTAACATAAATATGATACCGAAAGCGCGAACTGCTAATATACTTTGAACAACAATTTCAAATTATTACGAAAAGAGTGAATATCGTGACACAAAATTAGCACTACTAATAATCCCCGATGCATCGACCAATAATTGATCCACTATCAAAACCAACATCAATGAACATCTCTCCAAGCCTGTCCCACAAAAATCCACATCCGCCTCATCCGATCTCGGGACCGATCATCTCAAAGCAAGCACCTTTGATCCACCCGCGCGACAAGGAATCGATAAAACTTCAGCACAACAATTGCCTTCCATTATTCCTCGACGCGAAGCCTTATCTGCAATCCGCACACATCACGAACAATCGAGAAGGATCTAGTTCTCGCGCGGCGAACGCTCTCCCTCTCGTTTACGCCTCGTTAGCGGTCCATCTGCGCGCCGAGAGCATCGCGGCGAGCATCAGGCCAGCGAAGAGCCTCGCGTCCCTGGACAGTCCAGCCGCTGAATTGGGACACTCGGTCGTGGTCTGGGCCGGCTCGGTGGTGGTGATGGCCAGAGCCGCGTTGGTCTTGTTCCTGAGCTCCTCGGTGCTGTTGCGCGCCGCCTGCTCGGCCTGGTTGCGGTAGTTGTCGAGCTGCTGCTGGGTGACGGAGGGCGCGATGTGCTGGCCCTGGTAGTCGAAGCCGTCCGGGGCGGGCACCGACGTCTGGATCATGTCGGGCACGTAGGGCCTGGGTCTGAAGGGCTGGGTCACAGGCGGCGGAGGCTGAGTAGGCGGCGGCGGTGGTGGTGTAGTCTCGGGTGGGTTGGTCGGCTCGGTGTAGCGAGGTCTGGTGTAGTAGGCAGGTGGCGTGCTCGTCGGCGCGTATCTCTCCCTGAGCTCCTGCTCCTGGGGCGGCAGCACCACGGGTGGCACCTCCACGTGGACGAGGTCCTGCTTGATGGTGTCCCAGTGGGGGTCGGGATCGTAGAGGCTGATGTTGCGCGAGTTGAGGAACTTCTTCAAGGCGTTGGGACAGGCGAAGTTGGGGTTCTCGTTGACGAAGATCCGGGCGAATTTTTCAAGTCGGGCCATGGCCTCGATGTCGAGGCAGGCCAGCCGATTGCCGGCGGCGCGCATCTCGACGAGCTCGGGCGTGTGGCGGAAGACGTCGCCGTCGATGCGCTCGATCGAGTTGTAGTTGACGTCGAGGTAGGTCAGGTAGGTCAAACCCTCGAACCAGGCGCCGCGCACCTCCTTCAGATGGTTGTTGTCGAGGTTGAGGTGCTCGAGGTACTCGAGCCGCCTGAAGGCTCGGTCGTCTATATCACTGATCATGCAGTGAGAGCAGCTCAACACTTTAAGATTCCTACCGAAACGACCGAACAACGCCTCGCTGATGTGACCGACGGGCATGTTGCTGATCCGGATCACCTCGGCGTTGTTCGGGATCTGGTGTATGTCGGCCAGGGAGCCGCCTTGACAGGCGAACACCAGCAGGTCCTTGCTCTCCTCCTGCTTGCAAGCCGCGTCGACCTGGATCACTAGCAGCAGCAGCGCAGCTGCAAAACACACGTACCGCTTCATGCTCGAACTATGCCGATTTCACTCAGCTCAGAGACATTCACTGCGCGAGGCAAAGACGCGCACTGCAGCTCTTGTAAAGCCGGAGGAGCTAGAGCGCGCGGCCGGGCGGGCGGATTAAGCGGCTCACGATCGAAGCCGAACCTTGCACTGAGCCCGCGTTCGCCGTTAGCTGGTTATTTATTTACTTCGGCGCCCCCTCCACCATCCGGCGCGAGCGGCGAGCGAGCGAGCCCCGAAGCTCTACTCTCGCTCGGCAAGAGCTTTCCGCGTAATCGTCAAACGTCCGTATGATGCACATACGCTTGTATATATATAGACGTTGGAGCGCTCGCTGCCTATCTTCATCTCTCTTTTTTTTTCTCGCTCGCAGATGAGCGAGTGCACTCTTTCTCTGAGCGGGATATAGTTGCTGTGTACAGTCTGTGCTAATGGTGATAAAAATTTTGTTTTGCGCATTGGAGACCTTGCCGATTTTATTAACGAGAGGGATCGACGAAGGTAGCTTTGTTGCGAGCGTAGGTGGATGGGCTTAGATGAGTGGGTCGCTTTTTTAATTGGGTTTTACTGAAAAATAGTTTTTGCGTTATCTTGATAAGTTTAATTTTGTAATACTTTTCACAATTGTAACTTCATTTATTCAGGTCTAACTTTTTAGACAAAGGGAGTTGTAGACACTTAGCGTTCGGTCATTTAGAAGTCTTTTTCATTGATAGAACAAAAAGCTTAATTATCATTTATTAACCTACTATTATTTAATAATTATACTGATTTCCATAAACTATAAGATATTACCAAAACATCAGTAAAAATCTAAACGTAATTTAATAGTTTTGGACATGTAGGTCAATGAGTAGGATTCAACGAGTAATTTTTTCTTATGGTCGTAACAAAAAAAGATTCGTCGTTAGAAATAGTTCGAAACATCCAATCACGTCAAAATGAAAAGAATGAAAATCATATTGCGTGATAAAGGCAAAGTAAGAAAGCATAAAAAAGCCGATTTTTCGAAAAATCGGAAGTAGTGATCGATTGGGAAGTTATAACCCATATACGAGTCACCTAGCCACGCCTAAAGCGAGGAGAACGGATCTAGCAATCGACCAAGCAACCACAAGCGGAATAGTACATGGGGATTGAAAATTTTCAGGAGTCGCTATAATGTGTTTTTTACCTTGAAATATACATTTCGTTATGTATCTAATACTAATACAGATACATTTTTCATATTAATTTATTTTTAAATTTTATTTTTTTATTATCATTTGCTTAATTGCTGTTTATATCTAAGAATCTTATATAATTTTCATTGAAATTTGTTATTTTATCAATACCCCAAAGTATAAGAAGTAAATTCTCTTAATTATATATTCAAATAAAAAAAAATTGAAAAAAAACTTGGGAAAAAAGTCCTTTTATTAAAATTTTATTTTATCTATAATCATACTAAATACACCATTTAGATTTAAAATTTTTTTCTCGATAATCATCAAGTATTTCTATGATTTTCATCAGAGTGGGATCTGTTTAGGTCGATCGTCTTTCGTTCCCACATAAAATAAATAATTATTTTTAATAAGTTAGGTGATCTCGCCATCGACTAATATATTCATAAGTAGATTAATTAAGGAGCTAAATCACAATTCAAAAAGTTGATATATCATAATACTATGAATAACAAATCATGATAGGTAACAAAATTTAAACAAATAACAAAATATAGAACTGATATGTATATATTTATGAAATTCAATGTTTTTCCCTTAAAACAAATAATTGATGTTTCAATGCATTGATAAATAATATTGAAAATTTACTTATTGATACTCCCTTTAAAATTTCTTACATTTCGTTAAGATCAGACCAAAAATAAACAAATTTAAGGAAGAAATGAATGTTACTTTTGAAATTAATAATAGAAAAGCTATTATAGTTCTAGTTTATTAAAAAAATTGCATATTATTGTCAAAATTAATATAATTGCGTTTAAAAAATCATTTCAAAGCTATTTTTTAGTGAGAAAACATCCTTAAATCAATTTTCCGAAAAGTCAAGAAATTATATACTTAATTTACGATATTTTATATAACAATTTAAGAAAAAAAAACAAAATAAATTCATGAATTAAAAATGTGATTATACAATTATCATATACCATATTGTGCGGTATCGCCTGAGACGGCAAGTCTGAGTCACATATATAGACGAAGGCTAAGGGGCTGCTCGTGACTCTTTATATACGAAAACTGATTTTTGAATCTTCTCAATTACTGAAATTAGTTTACATAAAGTCAAGTAAGCATATCGTTAACTATATCGTTATTCTCAGAAAAACATAAACTTCGAAAAATTCTCAAGTTACTCTTAATTTTTTATATGAATTTTTAACTTTTAATTTAGTTTATTTCGACAAGTATTGAGATCAGCTTTTATACGTGGTCAAATAATTGTACGATGTTAAAAAAAATTAATAAAACAGAGGGAAAATATCTTTCTCCTCTGTAATGAAATGATAGCAGTAGTGTAAAGCAATTTAAAATTTAACAAGATTGGCTGACTTGTATTAGTTGATAATAATAGCGATTTCACATTACCATAGAAAAAATTTAGTAACAAATAAAATGTTTTAGTGCTCGGTCCGTCGGTCATTATGAATTTATATAGGAATCTAGTTTCTAACCTGCATTATTATTACATTTTCATTTAACGCGTTACGTATATACTAAGTCTTGGACTTATTTTAATACGTGCTATAATCTTAAATAAATTACTGATAATTTCTTTTTAATTAAAAATTAACTACTAATAAATAACTTTTAGAAACTTTTAGGCAATAATAAAGCGATTTTCCGTCATGAATTGCTAGCTGATCTAATTACATTTAAATCGCTTTACACGGCTGTCATCATGAAACGATTACAGAAAAATTTAACTTTTTACAGAGCAATAATACTATTTTTTTTTGTAATTAGTAGTTACTGGCTATAAAGAGGACTATAGATAGGAATCGGTCTTAATCAATTTTCTCAGTTTATTATAAAATTTTTTTAAAATATATCATTTTTTTTTATATTTTGATAGGTTTGTCAAATAGAAAAACGAAATAATGTATAATTAATTAATAAAGTGTATTAAAAGATTAAATGGAACAAGATAAAAGCCTGTGACAAAATTATTACAAAAACGTTAGAATTTTTCATTTCTTTATTTTGATTGATATTTTTTAATAATCACTGAAAAATACTTTAGATGTTTTAACTAAACATCTAAATTATTTCCGTTAAGCTAACGTATGATTTGAAAATTGAAAATTAGTTTAAACTAACTGTTTAGACTAATTTAATTTATAAAAAAAGAAATTTTCATAATTATATTATAGCCAAGTGAAAGGATAAAGTAGAAACCTACACTTTTGCGTTCTGAATATTAAAATTTATAGGACGTAAATAGTAATTAAATCATTTGTCAAAAACCTTTTTCTAAAGATTTTATTTTTTAATAGAAGCTAACGTCGTTCATTTCTCAAAAAACTCCCATTAACTTTGTTGAAAAAATTATTCATATTAAAATATGAAATGGATGACGTCAATTTCTTGTAAAAAAATACTTTTTAGAAAATAATTTCGCCACTAATCTAATTAATTTTTATGAGACTTATTGTTAATAACTTAATCTAGTTTTACTGTTATGGCTCCAGAATCTATTTTAAATCTAAATAAAAATATTTAAAAATTTATTAAGGAGATGTGAAAGGATCTAATAAATATCTCCACGGAATATTATCCAATAACCCAAAAATTAAGTGTTAACTGTTTACACATTTCTGATAATTTTTATTTTTATGCAAGGAAAAGGAAATCAAAATGTTATTGTTTTGATTCATAAGTTTTGCATGTAAAAGTTCAGATCGTCAAAAAGAATAGCCAAAAATAGTCGTCACGTATTTTTTTTAATTTATTAATTATTAATAAAAATACAGCAAGTTAAAGTCACAGTTTATTGTACTTATGAGATCACAATAACTTGGTATATTTACTATTAGTGACCTATTCTTATCTTTTACATGACTATATATTCGTTAATAAACATTAAATTGATAAAAACAAAAAGACACCTATTATCTTTCGACATTCTATCTGATGGGTTTGCTTTTATTTTTCATGCAACAATCCTAATTGCATACCATAACTTCTTTTATCATTGTAGATTAAGAAGTTTTAAATTTGATTAGTTTCTTTTTTTTTTATTTCATGAAAATAAATTCTTTGTCATATTACGCATCTACATTTTATTTTTCATGGAAGTTTGTATAATGTGGGTTATTTCATTAAATATTTAAAACCATTCAACCTCATTGTATAAAAAACTCTTGTTTTTAAATAATTATGTTTTTTATATTGAATCAAGAATATTGGATTTTTTTTTAAAGATTCACGAGAAAAATGTGGCATGTTATTCCTGCTTTTCAAAGCTAAAATAATTTATAGTTATTACAGATGAGTTAGGAATAAATAATTTTGTAAGTTTTGTCAAATGTTTTATAGAAATACAGTACACTTTTAACTTAAAAATCTATCCTAAGGCATTCTTAAACTATTATATCTATTAATAAGTCATCTAGTTCTAATGAGAAAGTAACAAAAGATTTTAAATATTAAAAAATTTAAATTAGCTTACCTTTCTCTTTCTTCGTAGCTTTTTCTTTGCATCTTCTTCAGTGAAACTTTTGAACTCTGGAACTTCACCTTTTTCAATAAGATCTTGGATAATAGCATGTAATCGAGGTTCCTCTTCACAGTTAGTAAATGGAACAGATTCAAGGATATAATCCATATCACCTTTACCTGAAAATTTGTGATAAAACATTAAAGTATTAAAAATTGTAAATCAAAAAATCTAAAAGAATAAAAACTTACTGTCCATGTAAGCTCGTTTTAAATCTTTGATTTCAGTTTCAGATCCTTTATAGTTTTGTTCATAGTTATTAATATCTTGGATTGTGATTTCTTTAAAAAGTGAACGCCAATAATCGGACCAGTTTCTCATAACAACCTCTTCACTGTCTTCATCGAATTGACCCGTCTCATCATAAATCTTACGTTTGTCATTATCACTAAGAATGGAGTGGATTCTACCCAGGACTTTGAATTTTTCAGTTGCTTCAGCTTTGACTTCTTCCTCCACACGATCAGGATGTACAAGTAATGATAACTTGTGATATGCTTTTTTCACTGAAAAAAAGAATTATTATTTATTTATAAAAGTTATTTTAAAGTAAATAATTTATTAAGATAAAGCATGAAAATTTCAATTTTAAATTATTTAACTTTGTAAAACTATTTATTATTGATGTTATTCTGAAAAAACACTTTTTTTGTAATTTATCTTTCTTGATCCTTAAAAATGTTGATAAATCAAAGCAAAATTTACATAAGGCATAAACTATTTAGAGCTTAATTCAAGGTTAATACTATAAATTTTATTTACATATGCGATTTATGCACACCTTGAGATACACTAAATCGAGATAATAGCAAAGCAGAACTAATTGCTAGAAGCGAAAAAAAGCGTAATATATAACGGAAATTTCAAATCTTTTTTCCTTGTAAAAAGATTAGAAAGAATTAGAATTTTCGTAACCTATCGAACGAGGAAGCGTTCGCATATTTACCCAGAATTTCATTATCGACTGTCAACCAACGTTTAATAAACAACTAACATTTTTGCAAAAAATTCGGCTCAAGGAAAATTTGCAAAATCGGAGGTTAGGTCTCCCTCACCTTGTTTATCATTAGCGTTCCTCGGGATCTTCAGGACGTCGTAAAAGTCCCGGGCTCCAAAATACTGCTCGCACAGATCCAAAAGTCCCACTGCCATTCTTCTATATATCGCAAAAACTTTCCAAAGAAAAGTACCAAAATTTTCACTTATCTAATCCGCAAATCTGTAACCGCCAACGAATAGGCAGTAGTCGAGAGTGGCGGGAACGTCGGTCTAGTTTTGTTTTCCTCTCTCTCTCTGTAAATATAGAAAGCCAGTTCGATTCGCGCCAAATGCGGTATATATAATATAATATCGTTTACCAACAATGTCTACGATCAAGATCCCTTCTTTTCTTGGCGCGCCGTAAACTAGACACCGGTCCCGATAATTTAGTTTCCGTTTCCCGCCGTTGGGAACGACCCGCCGCGATTTTCGACTCGCACACCGACCAACGAAATCGATACTAGTTACCAACTTTACCGACTTTTGGCGATACCGTCGCCCTGTACGTGCTCCGTCTCTCTCGCTCTTATGTATTAGTGCGCACTCTATCTTCGTTCTCGCTCGCTTGCTCCATTTTTCAAGTGTTCGACTTGACGAATGATTTTCGAAAATACCTTCGCAGAAGGCAACGGATCGCTTTCTAAACTATCATTACCGCAAAATCAGGTTAATTCCACTAAAAAACTGCAAGTAAAAGTCGTAAAAAGAAGATGCATAAAGAAACAGCCGATTGAGGAGGAAACTGCGCCCCGAGAGGGAGAGAGAGAGAGACCTGTAAATTCCTCCGCCATATTGGACGTGTTAGTACATAGCTAGCACAGTGCAGTAGCGCGCGCTTGCGTCGACGCTCGCTCGTCCGGGCGAAGATCCCTGCAGCGCGGCCATATTTGCCAGTACAGATTCCGCCAGTAGGCCGTGCGTAAGTAGATCCCGTTTTGAGTGACCGAGCTACGTGGTGGGCGCTATCGCTATACCCTCATTACAGTGTCGGCGCGCCGCGCGGATACATATACACACAGAGAGATTTTCCAATCATTGACTGCCAGAGACACGAAATCTCAAGGATTATCAAAAGAGTCTCTGTATTATTGTTTACGCTCTATAGCCTTGCGGAGAGCTGTATACGCACAGCTAGAGAGAGGCTGCGTATTTTTTTTGTAATTAGTTTCTCTCGGAGTACGAGAGAAGCGGCGTCAAGCTGGATCCCAAGGGGGGCATGAAGACGTACGTGAGGAGGCGCAAGGGCGACAGCCCGAGCAGCAACGTTATCCTTCACCTGAACGAGCTCTGCCGGCTCTGCCTGGCCAAGGACGAGGAGATGGTGCCGATCTACGACGAGGACGCCGTCCCACTGCCGCTCAGGATCATGGCCTGCGTCAATCTCGAGGTTAGATTTGTAAACAAAATACTATCTCCCCTCCCTCTCTCTCTCACTTGCTCCTCTATTCGGATGCTCTAATCTTCTAGAACTCTCGGAGCGCGCGCTATGCGCCGAGGCGTGTGTTTTTTTTCTCTCTCGAGAGAGCCGCTTGTTGCTCCTTTGCTGTTTTTATTTGAGAGCGGAATTATCCCCGGGTGCTAGTGGGGATCAGGAGGGAATCGTCATCGACTCGCCGAAAACTAGGAATCTAGTTTATCTCTCTCTCGGCGGCCGATTATACACCGCGGCGGCTGTAGCCCCCTGCATTGCTCCGTTTTAATGCGTCCGCTCGCTTCTTCTCTCGCTTCCACTCGTACTCACGCATATATACGTATATATATATATACGCTCGACGCCGCTCGCGCATCGATTACTCAGAGGCGGCTATATACTGCGCAAAGCAACTACCGTCCTTACCGAGTTATCGACTTTCCGCCTCGGCGGCTCAGCGAGCGCCGACCCTGATAAATATCCTCTCTTTCTCCGCGCGCGATGCTTTCTCTCTCGCAGCGCTGATGGCGTAAGCGTATATACCTATGCACGTATAGCCACGCAGCTATGCAGAGAGAATATTGCGTGGTAAAAGAGCGCGCGCCGGCTCTTGTTTTATATAGGGACCTGCAGCGTCTCCTGCGCACCGGGGTTTAAATTTAGCTCTCGCCGCGATTTGACTCTGCGAGCTTTTTACCTTGGAGTAGCCCTATTTTAGCCTTTGATGAGTTCTCGTGGCTGCCGGCGTTTTCGTTGATGCAGAAGATTTGATGATGGAAAAAATAGGACTCTGCTGGAGGCGTCCGCTGCTCCGAAATAAACGATGAATGAAAATTTGCGGTTTTTGGTCTGGAAATAAGTAGAGGGTGTTCACTGGCAGGATTGATGTCTTTCTAACGATAAAATGAATCGTTTCTACCTATAATTTAAATTATTTTTTTTAATAACAATTCTAGATTTTTTAATAAAGTGTAGGCACACCTTTTATAAAAAGTTTGTTTATGATATGTAAACATATGAAAACTACTAAATAAATGTAGCTTTGAATTTTACCCAAATTTTTGTTTTGTTAAAAAAAATAATTTCAATACTTTTTTTTTATATTAATAGGTTTATGAAGAAGATGGTCTTCCTAACATGATTTGTCATCCATGCAAGTATCAGCTGGAAAAATCTTACCAATTTAAAAAGAAATGCGAAGCAGCAGATGCAAAGCTACGAAAGCATGTGAAACTAATAAATCAGTTATCAGGTCATGAGGATGATGAAATTCGAAGTCAGGATTCTCGCTCAGAAAGTGAACAGTCTAGTGGAAAATCTAGAAGAGTTAAGCAATTATTAGCTGATTTAGTATCCACAAAATCAGATGCAGCTAGTAGCCAAGCAGAAGGTGATCCAATTGAAGTAACTGAAGAAGAACTTGTTGGTGGATACATATTAGGAGTAGGAGCTGAAAATGCAGATATGGAAGATCATGAAGAAGATCCAGAAAATATCACTTTAGTTCCCTCTGAAGAAAGATCGGCTAAAGCTCGTTGCACAATAAGAGGAACAAGAATTAAACAAGAGCAAGAATCAGATGATGAACCAGATGAAATTCAAAGAGGTAATTCTGAATCTCAAAAAGTCTACATGATGGAGATCCAAAATCAGACACAAAATCCACCACCAATACAACAGCCAATGCATCCTGCAATTGGTAAAAAATTTTTTTCATTAATTATCTATACAATATATAAACATATAATTTATAATGAAATTTAAAATAATTTATTTTCAGTTGAGAGTGGTGAAGAACTCAAGGTATTCCAATGTGATAAATGTCCTAAAGCCTTTACAAGAAGAATCATGTTAAAGAGCCATCAGTCTGTACACAGCACTCAGCGAGGTTTCACTTGTCAAGCCTGCGAGAAATGGTTCCCAACGCGATCTGCTCTAGTAAGGCATGAACGTACGCACACAGGAGAAAAACCGTTTGGATGCAACATTTGTCATAGAGCTTTTGCTCAAAAAGAAATTTTACTTAGGCATCTTATGACTCATTCTGGTCAAAAACCTTTCCAATGTCAGCATTGTGAAAAGAGTTTTACTCAACGCGAAGCACTCAAGGTTCACATGCGCCGCCACCAAAAGCTCAATCCTAACGATATTCAGTTGCATCATTGTCAATTATGTCCCAAAGCTTTCTGTCATGCTTCAGGTTTGAGTAGGCATCTTGTTACGCACACGGGCAGAACATACAAATGTGTAGAATGCGAAAAATCATTCACCGATAAGAGTTCCCTTTTACGACACAGTCGTATACACGCGCCTAAAGCTCTTTTGGCGAACCAAGTTTAATCTTAATTTTATTTTCCTATCAAGTAACCATCACATTGAATTAATCATGGTTTCATGTACAGTAAATTCAGTTTATCCTAATCACATATGTTTATAAATATTCAAGATTCATTGAACATCGTGTAAAAAAAAAATTAATTGTATCTAGATTCTTAAGTTTGGATATTTATATTTAAGATATTTCACTTTAGAAATAACATACCAAATCAATAGAATTTAAAGATATATTTTTATAACAGTAATTGCACTGTATCAATATTGCTAAAATGTAAACTTTATTTGAGCTTTTGTTTGTGAAGTTTATATTTTACTTACTTTTTTAAAAATATCTTTTTTTATTTATTTACATACAATTAATACAATAGGTGTATTAAAAAATTGAGAATAAAAGTAAAAATATTCAAAAAATATTTATAAATACTAATAAACCACAAATAAAGGCTCAAATTTAATAATCACTGAACTATAAATATTTGCAATATTTGTATTGATTTAGTCGTTAAAAGTTGCACATTTTTGTTGTGATCAGTTACAATCTTTATGTAGATACAAATGTTTACTATAACATTACTAATCATAACATTTTTGTAACTGGTTATAATATAAATACACTCATAACAAATAGTCTTTGCATAATATCGCAAAATACGAAAAAATGTTTTAATTCATGCCATTTAATTCTTTGATTTACAAACAGGATGTACCCGAATTGGTCTTGTGATATATCAAAAATTCATATATATTATTATTCTTAAATTTTTTGAGAATATTTAAGTTACTAATTAAATGCGAAAAATGATGCGTTTTATAATAGATTTGAATGTAGCTACCTACATGGAATTATTTTGTATATATTATTCTTATTAAACTTTTTAAATAAATAAAAATTGTTTATAGAATTTAACAAAACTATGAAGTCAATGTCTTCTGAAAATTATGACCACTAAATATTTCTTAAATTTAAAAGAAATAATAGAGATGTTTATGAGAGAATCATGTATGAATAAAAATTATTCTAAGAAAATAAATTTTCTGAACAAGAGTTCTTTTTATTAAAAAATCTTGCTTTTTATTATAGTTTCTCTTGCGTATACGATATTTTGTTGCCGATCATTGTGCATCTTTGTGCACGCAATTTTGTATTTATTTCTTTTAATGATTAAATACAATTATTTCGTCGGATACAATGTTTGATTCGACGCGCGATAAATGCCGTTGAACTACGTATATACTGTATTTCATTTTTTTTTCCAGTTCTGTTTGGATCGTAGTCATTTTTGTCTAGTATGTCTGCTGCTTCTCACAAGATAAAAAAAACCGCGTCAAATATCGCGCGCAATAATTCTAAAAACCTATGTCAAAAACAGAGTTGCTGCTGCTGTTGCTTGCTTCGGTGTACTGGTTATTTTCTTCTTTTTCCTCGTGCTTGTAGAGTTTCTTTTTTTTTCGCTTTGGTAGGCTGGGCAGGAGGGGAGCGAGGTGGAACGAGAAATGCGCAAATGCGTTGTTTTTTCCATTATCTTAAAATCTAAGAGTTAAATGTCACGTTTACAGTAACTACTAAAATTGCTACCACAAAACTACGGGCCGTCGCGTCCCTCGTGCCGTACCTCCTTCCACTTTAATGCGCGGTAGCACCTCTGCAACTACGTACGACAACGCGACTCACGTATTTCTTGCCAACATATATATATTATATACACACACAGACTTAATTCGATTACGCAACTGAACGTTATGTGCTCTTCTGTTTGGATATTACATTTTTTTTTTTTTTGTTTATTTCAATGTCTTTACCTGGAGAGGAGGATGGGAGTGATCGAGGGACGACACGCGACAAAGCACCAATGCTTCGACTCTCGTCTCCGTGCTCTTCTTTTCGCTCTTTTCAGCGTGGCGACGCGCCTCGACCTTGTGTTTTTATTTCCTGGCTTGCCGCGGCACGCAGGGAGCCGTTGAAATTTGTACTAAATCTTGTCTACATTTCTGTTACTAGAGACGCGACCACGTGGAAAAATACAGTGCACCACTCTCGCGCCGAGCAAATGTCGACGGGGGTTTATTCATTTTTTCTCTCATTACGCGTCTAAAGTGGCAGGGAGTTTTTTTCATTTTCAAGTAGGAAAGTCTCGAACGACACTTACGAGTTTTACGCACTTGCGGAAAGTTCCGAGAAGAGAAAAGAGGAGAAAGGAAAGTTTTAAGGGAACAGAATCGGATAGACGGAAAAGAGGCCTTTTTAAGTTAAAAACGTCAAACGATTTATGGCCGAGTCTCTCATCAATCGAGGTTTAGGGTCTTTGGCTGTTCCCAACTAAAGCAGTCCCTTCCAAAGTGTCCATATGTGCTAGTCTGCTGGTAAATGGGGTTTCGAAGATTAAGTTCCCTAAAAAAATAAAAGAAATGTTTATGCAAAATTTATATTTTTTTTAATAAATTTTTAATCAATTTTTAAATAATTAAAATTTTAACGTACTTTACGATTTTACCAGGGCGTAGATCGAAGTTCTTATTAACTATGTCTAGTAATTGATGTTGTGAAAGTTTTGATGTGCCATAATCAAATACGGTGATGGATAAAGGTTCTGCGACGCCAATAGCGTAAGATACCTAACAAAAAATTTTTTAGATGTGTTATAAAACATGTAAAATAAAAAATAAATATCAATTTAAATTTTTTTTCATTAATTTAACATTAACACACCTGAACCAGGCAGCGCCTGCAAAGACCAGCTTTTACTAGAGACTTGGCAACCCATCTAGCGGCATATGCTGCAGATCTGTCAACTTTAGTGAAATCTTTTCCCGAAAAAGCTCCACCTCCATGAGCACCCCAACCTCCATATGTATCCACAATGATTTTTCGGCCAGTAAGACCTGCGTCACTCTGTAAACAATTTAAAATACATCAGTAAATTAATATAAAATTTTAAAATCGAAAACTTTTTTACATAGAAATTTAAGAATTAAATTATTATTTATATTTATTAATGAAAATATCAATTTTGTATTAAAATCTCAAGACAATTTGCTATCTAAGAAGTTCAATGTGTAATCTATTTGACCAATATCAGCTGATGCAACATTTTTATGTATTACTCACTTAAAAATTTAAAGCAGAAATTGACTTATTCATTATATTAGAAAATAAGATTTCGCGTAAAAATTCAGAATAAATTAAAATTCAATTTATCTAAGATTATAATGTACAAAGAAAAATTTTATAGTAACTAAATTTGTTAAAAATTATATTTTAATTAATTTAAATAATTTTACATAATTATATGACTTGATAAAAAAAGATTGCTGTTTATTTATTTTAATCTGATATATAAAAAATTGTTCTAAGGGTATATCTTGATTTTTGATAAGTATCTAAAAGTTAAAAATTTTAAAATGTCATTCTCAGAAATGTGTTTCACATCATGGCAATCAAGAGTAGCAAATACACAGAGCATCATTGAATGACAAATTATGTTCGCGCTACCGTGTGGATTCGAACCCGGGCCCGCGAAACTCCTCCGCGCCGAAAGCGAGTGCTCTAACCACTGAGCTAACTCCCACCGATACTCGCCGAGTTTCGTTTTGTCTACATATCGTACAGCTCTACATATCTCCCGAGTCATCACTTTTATACACGTGACATTTAAAAAATAATTTTAATTCAATAAGTTTTTACCTGTGGACCGCCGATGATAAAGAGACCGCAAGGATTAACGTGGAAAACTGTTCTTTCATCAAGATACCGGGCAGGAATAACTTCTCTGATGACTTTTTCCATCACAGCCTTACGTAATTCGTCAAGTGTAACCTTCTCACTATGTTGTAGGGAAACAACCACTGTGTGAACCCTAATGGGCACACAGGCACCATGGTCCATTATGTACTCGCATGTCACCTTTTAAATAAAATTAATTTTAAATAATTAAAATTTTATATTTTCTTATCTTAAGATTAATTCTCAAATAATTATAAATAATTTTCTTATATAAACAAAATACATAATAAATCTTAATATGTCATTCTCAGAAATTTGTTCACATCATGGCAGTCAAGAGTAGCAAATACATATGCAAAGCATCACTGAATGACAAATTATGTTAAATTAAATGAAAAATTTAGTATTTGTAATTGTAAAAGTTACCTGTGTTTTAGAGTCAGGTCGGGCCCACCATAGCTCACCACTTCGTCTAAGTTCAGCAATTTTCTGATTTAATCTGTGTGCAAGTACCACTGTCAATGGCATACATTCTTCTGTTTCATCAGTAGCATAACCAAACATTAGACCCTGTTATTTAAAAAGAATATTTAAATCAGTAACTTAGATAATGGAAGTGTTGACTGAACAATTTCACAGAGGACAAGAGATAATTTAAGAGAGAATAAAAAGAAAAAATTATCTCTTCTCTGTTTTTACATTTACTTCAAACAAAAATGTTAGCTACAAGTAATGGTCCATTCCTTTGTTTTGTCAGAAACAAATTATAAGAGAAAAACATTAAGTGTTTGATAGATTTTTAGTCTTTTGTTTTATTTATTTTTTTGTTAGGTATGTGAAAGATTTAATATGTACCCTATAAGTGTAAAAAAATGAAAGAATCATTCTCAGAAAATAAGTTTATATCACAGCATTCAGAAGTAGCAAATAAAAAGTTGCATCATTGAATGAAACATTTCACTTGATAAAAACACTTTTAGGTTGTTAAAGTATGAATTTCATTAAGATTACTATTGTATATTTAAGTTGTTGATATGATACACAAAGAAGTTCAAAAGAAAGGACCATGAAGTTTTAAAGAAGCAGAAATTAGTGCCTTACAGAGCAGAATAGAAATTAATAGAACAAATATTTACAAAGAATAGTACAGATAACATTGAAACAGAATGACCTTTAACGTGCGCAGCTATTCTTTATTTCTAAGTTCTACGTATTTAAAGCCTATTATACAGCTACATGCATTTCTAATATTCAACTAAAAGAACTAAAAGGATCCAAGGCAAATTAAGTAAAAAGAAAACTATATACATGTTTTATATTAACTACCAGACACCAGTGCGTACATATTTTTTGAAGTATGGTAGAGGAGGTAGGTTACGCTATAATCAGTAGAACTACGGAAAAAAATTTGAAATTAAAAATTTGTAAGAAGTGCAAACTAGATACATAAGGTGCTGACATAATAAAAATTAGTCACAAAAGATTTAGTAAAATCAAAAGATAAACAAAGATATTCTGAATAATCTCTGTAATGCCAAATAACCTGATCGCCAGCACCAACTTCTTCATCACTACGATTCTCGTGTACGCCTGCTGCAATATTTGGTGATTGAGCATCGAGTGCCAGTAAAATGCTGCACAGCTTGTAGTCAAAACCTGCAGGAAATCGAGGTAAATCAGTTTCAGATATTTATTTTCTGAGACTGTCAACTTCCTCTTTTTTGGGTGCTGAATTAACATTATTCAGCTTAATACCTGACATTTTTTATGGATTCCATTGGCATAAATTAGAAAAAAAAATTTTTTTCCTAAGTATTAGTTTTTATAATGGATCCTCTTGGCCCTCTAATAAACCTATCTAAGATGATTTTAAAAATACAAAATTTTCCAATTCCAGCGCACTGTTTTTCTAGATTTGTTGGTCATTTAAAATTTTGCAACAAAAATTAATAAAAAATATTTTTATCATTGTTTCATATAACTCTGCTGCTCTGTTGCACAGGTTGTGAATGCGTTATATACCTGATCACCCGCACCCACGTCCAGTTCTGCCCTGTCAGTGTGAACACCATCAGCAATATTTGGAGATTGTTGTTCGATCGCCACCAAAAGATTCAATGTGCGCCAATCAAATCCTGCTACCACCATTATACTCTTACGTTATAAATTCATTTTTTTTCTTAACAAGATACCCTTTAATTCATAAGATGATCTGACAATAGCTTTTAAGTTTTTAAGTTTTTCCCCATCTTAATTCACTTTAAATATTTTAACAAAACAATATTTTTAATAAATATTAACTTTTGTATTCGTATAAGAAAATAACTAGTTATTTTGATTTGAATAATTAATTTTTTTTTTAGTTAAATTTTTTAGTGAAAGATCCTAAACCTAAAACTTAACTACCTTAAACCATAATCAAAATACTGAAATTTCATCACCCATTATCCAACTACATGCATATGAAACACAAAAAATTACCTTTGGATGAGTCATCATAGCCAATGTGGTTTACAGTATCGCGAACGATTTTTTGATAGTCTACAACAGCTTTTGATGTGATTTCACCGCATAATAGGACCATTCCAGTCTTGGTTACTGTTTCTATAGGAAAATTCAAAGAATATTTAGTAATGTACAAAATAGTTGGTAAGTTGTAAAATTTTTGATAAATATATAAGTAACTAAATGTAAACTAACCACAGGCAACTTTGGCATCAGGGTCCTGTTTGAGATGTGCATCCAATATAGCATCACTAATCTGATCGCACATTTTGTCTGTAATAAAAAATACAAAGTATCTATCAGTGACTATCAGAATAATTATGAAATCTATTGTGTAGAATACTCACGGATAAAAGCATAATTGAAAAAGGTAGATTTTACTCAATTTAAGTTAAAATAAGTTAAATCTGTTTACAAGTCATACGAATCCTATCTAGAGAGTAATTTTCCATCATGCGACCAAGTCATTTTAGTATAAAAAAAGTTTCCAATAAATTTAGTTCAATCGGAGTAATTAAATGCAATCTAATCAACATCGATCTCAGTATTAAGAAATTAATGTTGCTCGAACTGTTACAGCATGTTTCGCAATGGCATTCGGAGGCCCAGTGTAAAATTTTCCTTGGCCAAGATAAAGATCGAAGAAGACATTGATAGCAGCGGAGCAGAATGTAGAGGAAACAAAGAGAGAGAGAGAAAGAGCCAGCCGAATAAGGAAAAAAGGAGCAAGTAAAATAAATCCAGCCCGACTTTCCCGAAGCGAGCACATGGGCGTGTTTCTCCCCTGCAACGTTGGGAAAGCCAGCGAAGGCGGCAGCGCATCATCTCGCAAGAGCGAAGCTCAAAGAGAGGAAAAGAAAAGTAATTTATCAAGCATAGAGCGGCTGCTGCCTCGTCATCGGGTCAGAGGCGAGCGAGCACATGGCAACGCTCTCGGCGAGCGCGTGGTGAGGTCAATTGATCTTTCGCTCCCTCTCTATCTATCTCGCTGTCCGAAAAGCGAATCTCAGCAAAGCCGAGAGAGAGACAGAGAGCGGACGCGCGCGCGGAGAAACGAGCAAAAGTAAAAAAGACAAGTGTGCGCGCGCGCGCGCGCGCATCTATTTCGCGTTGCACGCGCTTCTGCTATCTCTCTCGGAGTAATCCGAGCAGCCCTCGGTATATAAATGTGCGTGCGCGATTTTCGCGCACGCAGCAGAAAGCCGAGATAGAAAACGAGAGCCGAGCGCGCGCGTGGGGAGCTGCACACATGCTTAAAAAAGTACCTGCGCGCGTACAGAGAAAAGCGAGACGCAGGTATAGATTGACGCGAGGAGAAACGCGAGAGCGAAAAAGAGAGTAAATGCGTGTGCCCTCACGGCAGAGCGGCGGCGCGCGTTCTTTTTTCCAACGCGCCTGTGCACGCCGCGCGCGCACAGTAAAATATCTCTTTTTCCCTTCGTCTTCGGGGGGGCTGTCTTGTGTCAGAAATCGGGGCTAAAGCGGCCCGGAGCAGAGAGGCCAAACACGCGAGACGCCGCCAACGCAGAGCCGCGAGCGCAAGCAGGCCTTGTGTTATATGCACGTTATGCAGCTCGCAAAGGCGGCCTTGCGCTGCCGTAACGTCCGAGCGACGAATTAGCCAAAGTCCTCCGGAAGTATCGTCTATAACTACACGAGGCGAATTAGAGAAAAGAGAGAAGAGCGAAGGAGAGAGGGGCAGGCGCGAATCTAGCCTAGAACCTTCGTCGGAGAGACGGCCACGTTCTGGCCGTCCTCGTGTCGCGTAACACACAGCTAGAGCGGCGGATATACTAGAATAGGAAAATGCAAAAATTACCTGGATGGCCCTCGCCGACGGACTCGGAGGTGAATAGGAAGCTCGTGTCCTGCTGTAGCTCGGGCGGCGTGTGCCCGTTGGCGTAGCCGTTCATGTGGTGCGCGTTCTCCGGCATGTTGCTGCTGCTGTTGCTGCTGCTGCTACTGCTGCTACTACTGCTAACTCCCGTCTTATCCTCGAAGCTGGCTTCTGCTCCGGTGCGCCGCCTTTTCCGCAAGCGAGCTGCTGACTGGCCAGCCGCCTCCGTCCTCTCCTGCCTGTTCCTGCTCAGCGCTGCTTCCTGGGCCCCCAAGACAGGGCCACTCGTAGCAATAAAGCGACTATAATGCGACTGTGTGTGTGTGTGTCGGCGGCGGCAGCGGCGCGGCCCGTCTATATACGTAAAGTGCGAGGGATGTAGAGAGACTGAGAGAGAGAGAGAGAGAGGAGAGTGGAACGCTACGAGTCGGCGCTAACGGACGAGAGAACGAGGAGCACTGGCTGCTCGGGCCGAGTCGCGCACTGTGTTATACACGCGCACGTTAGGCCCCAAAGGGGGATATATAGGTGCGAGAGAGCAGAGAACAGCTGCAGCAAGAGAGGAGGAGAGAGAGAGAGAGAGAGAGAAAGAGAGCTTGCGAAGACGGGGGGTTTTTCCGGAGTGTATCCGCGCGCGCGACTGCTGCTGCTGCTACACTGCTGCCGACTATAGACGACGAGGAGGAACGAAGGGCGGCACGATAGAGAGAGAGAGAGAGAGAGAGAAGAAAGTTCCTTCCTAGGCCCGCGCGCGTCTCAATACACACACTGCAAAGTGCGCCGCTCTCTGGCTATCTCGCTCTCTCCCCCACCTACCTCCCTCTCTCTGCACGTCGTATCTGCGCGCGTGTAATCAGTAGGTGTACTCTACGCGTATGTAGAGAGAGATAGAGAGGCGCCCGCGCACGCTCGGCCAAAGAGGCTCCCCGCGCGCCGGCCACCGTTATTTATAACCTCGGTCGGTACGGCCGAGCACTCGGCTACTTCCGTCGCCGCTCGGCCGGCTTCGCGATGGTCACGTGCTGCTCCAGCTCGGCCCCCACTCTAGCCCCTCGAGATACATTGCGCGCGGCACTCTGATGTCTATAGGTTCTTATACTCTAGGAGCTATACACGAAGCAAAAGAGCGGGAGACTGATGTGAGTATGGTCAATGGGGAAGCTTCTCGCGCGGAAGGAATTGAGGGAGAGGGAGAGCGGCTTTTTTCAATGCGGCCACCTCGTGACGAACGCGTGCGTTTGGTCTCACGTTGGCGATAAAAAAAAAATATTGTTTTTCGGTACTTCTATCGGGCTTGGTTGGAAAAATATTGCTCAGCTGAACAAATATAGAGCTGAGTGTGCTAGTAATGCTGAGCACAGCTTTCTAGAGTGTTTCGTGCATTCGTTGATGCTCTTTTTTAACCGACTTCAAAAAGAAGGAGGTTATTTCTTTTTAAACAATGAGAGGGAGGTTATGCGCGTTCGAGGCTTCCTTGCAAAGTTCATTGGAACTATTACGTCAGTTTGGCGCGCGGTGACGTTAGACATCTGGTTACGCTCCGATTAAAGGCTTTATCGCTGTTCCAGAGGCTAATTAAATAGGAAAGATCCATCGCTTAATTCGATCAATTATACTTTTATTTTGAGATTTGAAAGATTTTGGCATGACAGGGCATATGTAAAATTGATTCGATTCTTATCGTTCCGAGTAGATAAGTGTGCAAAGATCCGTACAAGATCCATTCAAGTTTAAAAGAATCTATGTTTATTTATGACAGGTCGGGTTCTTTAATATGTAAGGAATATACTAAGTACATTTTTTTTTATTTAATTGTAATAAAAGTACTAAACAGTTAAATGAACTAGAACCTTCGATCGCTACTAAAAAAAAGTATCTTAAAACTTGCCATCAGGACGCTGCCGGGCCCTTTAATCACATAGCACAGATCGTTCTTGGAACGATCCAGGTATACATTTTTGAGAACCAACATACGAACATCGTAGGAACGTCGAATGTCTGCTTTTTAGAGGAAAAACCGTTTTTGGAAGGTTGATGCAATGTTGATGAAACGTTACTTGATTACCGTTTCAAGGACGCTCCTCTAGGAACATCCTTAAAACATCATCAGAACGTAATAAAGGAATTTAAATTTTTTAAAAATATGTTTATTAGCTAAGTTGTTTATTTAAAAATATGCAGTTTAATAGTGAATTTCAAAACTGTATCATCTATTTAGTAAACTTGACATTTTTGGACGTAACATTTTATTAGTTTTTCTCTATCTCTAACCGTTTTCAAAATATTGTAAAAAATGAATTTTTAATAATTTTTAGATTTACGAAAAGTACGTTCTTATAAGTATTCATCGGCGTTGCTTTTGCCACAAAAAAACAGACATTTTAACATTCTTGCGGCATAGCTAGAACGTTCCTGGACCATCCTAGAAACGTATTTTGGTTACGATAGATATGTTCCTACGACGTTCCAAGAATGAACTGTACTATCTGCGAAAACCAATTAAAATAATTTCAAAAGCATTACAAAGTTTTAACTCGTATTATTTTACAGCCCGCATTAAAAATCTCTATTTAATCGGTTTAAATATACGTTTTTATTGCTCCTAGAGCAGTCTTTTCAGACTGCTCGTAGAAACCTGAGAAAAATTAAAGTCGGATTTTTATTAGTACTCAAAACGATAAAGCTGTTCGAAAAATCTAACTACTGAGGACGATCGAATACCTACATAAAAAAAATGAAATTGCTGCAAATTTTTTTGTTATACTTCTCGTGTTTTAGACTGCAATTTTTTAATCTTTTTACACGATGAGTCGACATAGAAATTTCTATAATTGTATCTGTCGTTTGTATTTTTATATGTACCTGAAGTTGTGAATGTTTGTAGTGTTATTTTAAGAGGGTGTGAAAAAAGAACTTCAGCTTGAAATCTAAATAATTTAGTTTAGAAATGTCCTAGATAAATTTCTAAATAGAGAATAAATAGGGGTTCATTCCATTTCCAAATGAAATCAAAACAGAGAAAGCGAGCTTCAATTTTTCGTTTTCAGAATAAAGAATTCACATTTAAAACCAAAGTTATTGCCTTGTAAATTCGTGATTGTGAATTTTTAATAGTTGTGATAATACTTGTAATATATTTGAAACGAAAAACGTGTGGCGTGAGCAATAGATAATAGTAAAGAGGGCAGGCACTAGCTTTCGTTGTAAAAAACTCATACAACAGTGCATATAATTTGCAGTACAATAAAATTGTTAGTGTCTTAAGTGAAGTATTCATGCATCAACTATCTATTGCATCCGCCCCACGTTTTTCGTTTCAAATTTATAATTATTATACGAAGCGATAGATTATTATTTCCTTTCATAAGTTTATATTTAATACTAATTTTTTTTTTAAATTATAATATTCTTGAAAATATGATAATATAATTCTCTGATGGAAACTGCTTCATTCTAGACCATGTAAGGCCATTTTTAACAATTTTCTATCAAGATAGATTGTAAGCCATTAACGGAATCATTTCTACCAGGATTGTTGTTGCTAAAACATATAATACTTATAGAAAACTGACAAAGATACCATTTTCGGAATTTTAAATTATTTGTTAAAATAACGAGCTTCCAAAAAAATACAAATTTAAGTATACATTTTTTGTATATAAACAAAAAAATTGAGCGCTCAAAAGACACCATGTTAAGAAGATGTGCAATCGACTTTTAAAAGATCCGTGATGGTACAATTTGATAAAGAAGTTCTGGAGATTTTTTTAGATATATTAATTTAATTGCATAACGAAATCGCATAATTTTTATAAAATTTGATAATATACTTAAAATACTTAAGAAGCATTTAGATGCAGATATACTACTCAGTGATTTGATTCTCTTAAATATATATTTTCCAAGCTCCTCCCTTTATCTTACGCGGGTTATTCCCACTCCAATATTCGTATAGGAGGTAATCTTATAAATTTTTAAATCGTTTATTAATAAGATATTCATATTACTATATCAATTTTTATATTTAATCATTTTATATGAGCGCAAATTATCTTTAATATGCAAACAAACATATGAGCAACAAATTTTGATTAACAACATGCAAACTCCAATGTTTGCACAAGGTATTCCCATATGACAAATCAACATTTTTAAAATGTAAAGAATTGATAGACTAATATCGAATTTTATGTACTGAAATTTTTGATATGATAAGAAGCAACAAATAAAAATTAACGATAGTAAGAAACTGTTGATATGAAATCACATGGGTATTTTGTTACAAGTAACTTAAATAACGTCATTCATTGAGTGGTATTTTGTAAAAGATTACAACTTACAAAAATCCATGATTTTGAAATTATCATTTAGATAAATTATTAATCATTTAACTAACCAGATAAAAATCGTGTATTCATTATCATTTTGTTTTTTTTTTTTTTTATTTATTTACTATATTACCATGCAATTTCTCACATATAATTTTTCATATCTTACCATAACCTAGTTGATAAATGGTTGTAATTCGGGGATGAAAGCTATTTAAAATTCAAAAAATATTTTCTGCACTCGATTTCTTTAAAATTTTAGAGTAAAAAAACTTTATTCACTCTCCCTCTAAATTTTCATTATAAGGGAGTAAAATAAAAAATTTCGGTAATCACTGAATGTTTAGAATGAGCAGATAACCATTCCAAGAATTTTAGAGTTACTCTGCGGGTGGTGGTTTTTGCATGCCAGTATACTTAAACCATTAAATTATGTGATTTCTCGTTATCGTAAATGCTTACAAGTCTATTCTGTTCTTTGTTATTGTGTCTTCATCCATAAATTACCTATTATTGATTAGCTCAAAGATTTGGTTGTTACACATTTTTAAATTTGGAAATCTAAAATCTACAAAACATAATTCGTTGATAAAATAGACAGTTGGGTAATAAAAAGTTTACCGCCAAACAATGATTAATAAGGAAAAAAGTAGATAAAGTACGTAAAATACAAACTTAATAAAAATTAAAACTCTCATAAAATCTGAATGATTTTGTTTTACTTTGAATCATAAAAAGTAAAATTGATGTAATAAATTCAGAAGTCTGTATATAATCTTACTTATTCGAAAGTATTTCCTTATGCATAAAATTAGTAAATTCCTATACCATTTCCTTATAAAATTAATTTTTGTTTAAATGTTTAATAGCGAACGTTTTCGTAAAATACATAAGTCGCGTATTTATGTTTGATCTCAAGTTTTTAAAATTATAATTAAGTTATTTATTTCAATATTTTTATAAGTTTTAGGTCTCTTATATATTCACAAAATATTTTCGAGCACAAAATATTTTAGATATTAAAAATAAATAAATTTTTGAAAGCACTTTTCAAAATAATTGCGTTTCCTTGAAAGAAAAGTAAATAAACAAATTTTCTTTTTTCGTAATTAAGGCACAGCAGTAAATCAAACTTTTTGATCGACTTCTTCTTTTTGAAAATATAAAGATAATCAGACGAGCCCCTGTTGATTAATTATAATTCCTTTAAGCTGTTGACCAAGAAAAATACGTTGATTTAAAGTCAGATCAGTATTTCCTTCTCTAATTGCATAATTGCATTGTTGTTTTCGCATTGACTTATCGGCTTTGCGGCTTTCGAAAGAGGAGTTCAAGCATTGTCAGAAAATATGTGAGAGAAAGCAAGAAAGTGATAAGAGATAAGCGAATTACACGAGGCCATAAAAAGAAAAGGACGTCACGCTATTTCGATTATCGCAGAGCCACTGTTTATAAAAAAATAAAATAACGTATCATGCAAAATTGGTGGCTCTTTATAAGTGATAACGAATTCTGAACTAGAAATTAATAATTTAATAAAATTTAATAATTTTTTTTTAAATATAAATCATTTAAAGTGTTTTATCACATCAATTATATAAAATTATCATGTACAAAACCAATAATATTTATCCAAAAGATATTAACACCTACTAGTAACTTAAATATTTAAGGGACGTGTATCCTAAAAATAGTACAACTGCATAATAAAATTATATCAAAATGTGCAAATTAAGTTATTTTTTATACATTCTAAGAATCGTGTATATAGAAAAATATAAAAAAGCTTTATTTTTGACGTACTAAAGCTTTCAAATCAACATTAAATTTTTGCGTATATTGTACTCTTTGAAGTAAAAAGTTTAAGATCTGATTGAAGTATGCGTGCCACCTCTGAAGGAAACCGAATTATAGACTTTTGAATTCTTACAAAAGCTGGGTTCTACAAAATTAAAAGTTTCATGGATTTCCTCATATAGTAAGCACAAAAACTTTTATTATATAAAAAAAATTATATTCCACTATTTCTAAACTTAAAATAGTACATTATGTATCAGGGGCGCAAAATTGGCGTGTGCGCCATGTAAATGACGTACATACGCCATGCGCCAATTTTGCGCCTTAGAGCGGCAATGTGATATTTTGCGCACGGTCGGCAAGCATAGAAAACCGAGTTTTGCACCCGGAGGGCTGAAATAGTATATTATAGGTCTTAGTATAGGTATTAGGTCGCAAAATACTAAATGTGAGACCTAGGCTGCGAAATTTATTTCATTTATTTCGAAATTTATTTTTTTTTATTTACATTATGAATCAAGGGAGTGAAGTCATAGAATATGTCCGCGGGTAAGTTTTGTTGCCTTGATTACAAGATGTATCAATTGTAGATCCATGTTTTTTAAAATAGAAATCAGTCCTTAATATCGGACCTGGTGTTCAATTAAATCAAGCATATCAGGGACATCAATAAAATTGTGTACGACCCAAGAAAATTAGATCTAGATATTCGCTATAGATATCTGAAGATGTAAGTGTACAAAGATTGACGAATCTAGGTACACAGTTGAAAATCGGATCAAATTTAAACAGACATTTTATGTCTAAATTTGATCAAGAAAAATTAAATACAAAAATATTGTGTACTGCCATGTTATACACAGCAAATGTTTTTTAAATAATTTTACACGTATTTTGTGTAGTTTAATTTACTGTATAATAGAAATTGATTACACACAATTAACACAAAATGGTCAACACAAAATTCACCAAAACACACAATTTTCTACTACGTAAGTCAGAGTAATTATATCGAAGATTATATTATATGAGAATAAAAATAAATGCTCCTCTCTTTTATATTTATTTACCTCTTAACTTACCTCTTATTAAATGCATTATGATAAAAAGATAAATCACCTTTATTAGTATAATGCTCTGACAATAAGAATAATCCTTTTAATTACAGTAAGTATTTCCATTTTTGGAATCTAAACAATAACTTTTAAAATTTCATTAAAATAAGTTTCTCAAAGTTGTGATTTTTTATAAGTTTAACTTAAATTTGAGTTCGAGATTATCAAAATATAATTTAAAAAGTTCCTTTTTAAAAAGATGACTATAGCTTCAAAAAGTATAACTTGAAATTCATATGAAAAGTGCTAGTTTATTATTAGCTTAACTTTAAAAAATATTTCAACTGAAAAGAAATTAATTATTTGATTTTGATAATTTTTTTTTAATTCTAAGGTTATTAGCTTATTTTTTGGATTAACATAAAGTTATAAAAAATACTATAGGACTTAAATTATTTATATTTTAAGGTAATAGATAACAATACAGATATGTGAATGAATTATAATAAAACTTTGCTTTTACAAATCAATGCTATAAAATTTTTTTAATTAAATAAATATATAAATTGAAATCGTACTAGTCAACAATTTTTTATCTTATTTCTATGTAGGTTGAAGTGTTAAAAAAGTCAAAATAAAAAAAATGAACAAAGTTGCTCCATCTTTCCTGACTTATGTTTTTACAACAAAGCTTATAAACAGAAAATTGTATCTTCCCAAAAACATGAAGCCTAAATTTTAATTAGTTATTCTTACCTTATCTCTTTATGATATAAAGTATTGCATTACATTCATTCAAGTCATATTGAAACAACTTAAAGCGATAAAGAAGCTACATCACGTATAAATGTTTTAGAGACCGCTGATTATCATTAATATGTGAATCGACCAACTAAACAAAAATCCACTCTTTTTTTATGTATTAATGTATCTTTCTAAAAGGACTATCAAGTACCATAAATTATGGATTTATCCTCATTGATATCTTAGCCTTCGTGTATAACTTTATTCTCCTGAAACATCTCAAGAGTTATATCTTCTTATCATCAGTTCAGTCTTAAAATAATGATGTACTCTTCTCCGCAATCTCACTTCTTTGTGTATGACACAATTGATTTCCGCCTTTCTGCTTTTAATTGACTTTTAAATTAAACAATTTGTATTTTGAATTATTAATTATAAATTTTTCACTGATGACAAATATTTATTTAAATATTGCATTTTCAATTTTTATAACTATTTAAAAAAATAGTTAAGATCATTGGTAACTTATTAATAACTAATAATAAATTTTAATAAATATTACACTATTGTGCTAATAAAAATATTTTCTAAAATATTTATTGGATTCACTTTTGAATGGAAACCTTTTTGTGTAATATAACAGGTGATATCAATCGTATATTATGCTGATCGATCAAATTAAAGAAAAACAAAGATGTAAATACAGCGCAATGAATAAAATGATTATAAAAATGCTTTTAGCGATTGAATAGATTAAAAGCTGTAAGCTTATTGAGGGAGTTTCCCTTTGAATTTGAATTCAAAATTTGTAAATACACTTATATTAATAATGTTGTCACCGTTTTAAATTGATTTAGAAGCTTTTTATTGAGAAAATTTAAGAAAAACATACAGATTTTGTATTTGTGCTTTATATATAGATATATTTAATACCTAAGCTGTAAAGAGAATCTCACAAAAACGTTAGAATTTGTATTTAAATTTAATATAAAGGACATTTAAAAAATTAAAATTAGTGTATTCAATTATTTTAATAGATTATTTTCTATTCAATTAGAAAAAAATTCATGCAAAAAATTATAACTGGAACCCAACTATCATATTATATCTACTTACTAACAACATTTTAATATTATTATAGGAAGTTAATTTTTATAATAATCTTGATAATAAAATATAACTACCATCTTTATATTATAATATATTCACTGACAATATTATTTTAGGAATTTAAGCTTGCGGAAATGATAATCTTAAAAAATTATCTTGCTAAGTAGACTGAGTTTCACCGTGAGCAATAGCTTTTTTTGAAATGCAAGTCATCGATTGCATCGATATTGCATAGAGAAGAATAATTTAGAGACTGATAAAAGAAATGGAAAAAAATCTTTTATCAAAAATCTATATGTAAAAAATTTTAATTATAATATTATTGCCTTATGCATATCAATAAGTAAATTAATAATTAAAATTTATAAATTTGAAAATATTAATACATAAATATTATTACGATTCTCGAACTTACTTTTTCTCTGCAATATGATGACAAAACTTACATCAGATGATATTGATGAAAACGATCGATGACTTGCATTCGTTAAAACTATGGCACGTGGTGAAACTTAGTAAGGAAGTTTATCAAGGTTATCATATCGCACATAGTTTTTAAATTTAAAACTTTAAGGGAAACTTGAGAAAGAAATGAAGAATGTCATTCGTATAATATGGTGTTGGCACTACAGCATAAAAAATGCTTAATAAACGAATTTTCTGATTATTTAACACTTATACAAATTTGAAAAAGATTTACAGTAATTGAATTATTACATCATAAAATAACATAATAAAAAAACAGTGCAATTAATAAGGAACGTATCTATGACTATGATATAAAAAACATTTATTTAAAATTCTCATAGAATGATGTAAAATGTATTTACGTTTCGTTCAACTTCTCTTCTTATAGAAAAAGTTAACTTTTATTTTATAATTCAATTAAAGTTAACTACAATTTTTACAACTTGCTAAAAAAAAAATTATTTTTTTCAAATAAAAATTGTTTTTAAAATTTATTTATTATTTCAACATTTTTGTAATACAAAGATAGTACTTTGTCATTTTACTAATTAATACCTCTAAGCAGCAATGAAATATTTTCTTATCATGCTTATTTATAAATCACTAGCTTATCAAATTAACTAACGAAAACGATAGAGTAAGCAAAATCTTGAATGAGAAGAGACTCTTTTAAGTGCTCAATTTCACTGACGTAAAGAATTTACTGGAATTATCAGCCAATTCGCACTCTTACTCATTTTATTATCGTCAATTTTTTATTATTATCGCGTCTTGCAACCAACCACATAAGACCATTTAAAAATTAGCTTTCTCACTTTTCTTGCAATAGTTTGTTCTTTGTTTTAGTAGCTACTGCTTGACATTTCTCTTCAACTTAGGGAAATTTTAATTGTAAAATAGCAAAATCATATTGTAATTATATTGCATGAAATTTCTAATTTTATTATATCTCAATTCAATCTGTCTTCAGATAAAAGAAAATATTGATGAAAGTGTTATTTTATTTGTAGTGTGTCTTTTAAAGAAAGATTACGAGGAATTAACGCACGTGCGGCATCTGTTTGCGCTCTGAATTTGTGGATTCTTCACATAAGCTTTGTGATTAATTAATTGATAAGTGGATATGCCAAAGGAAACATGATATTCATGTGTATAGTTAAATCAAAAATATTTGATTAGCCTATGCTGTGCTTTATATAAAATCTGTATTGGTTTAGAAATTAAATTTTCTATAATAAATAAAGAGTAAGTTTTTTTACATATTGGAAGATTAATAAATTTCAAATATATGCTTCACGTTTGAAATTTCTTTGGTCAACTTATATTAGTATTTTTAAAAACTCTACAAAAAGTATTCAAACAAGTACCAAATATAAAAAGATTAATTGGTGTCACATTCTATAGAATAAAACTTATGTGTTACTCGAATTTAATAATTTAAAACGTTAGTTGAATGATTATTATCGTCTCCATGATTGGATAAGAAATATATAAATAAGAATAATATTGTTGATTCGATCAGGTAAGAATACTATACTAATGAGATATTGCTTCATAGTAAGAAATTTCGGTTAATTTATTTTTGATTCTTATTAAATTATTAACTTCCAAAAATTATTATTTAAAAAGTTATTCAAGCATTTTTAAAGTTATATACGATTATTATGCAATTGTAATTTTCTCATTTAAAAAAAAAATATCATTGAAATTCATTTGCATGAAAAACCGAATGGACGACTGATCTTTACAAATGAGAAAACTAACGTAAAACTTTATTTTTACCTATAGTATTTTTAAGTCACTATAATTTTTTTTGAATGTATATATAAACCATATTCAATAGAAATAAATTATTTCATTAAAAAATTCCATAAATATAACAAAGTTTATAATTTGTAAAATCTTTTACACTACACGAGTGTTTTTGAATTCAAATATTTTTTAAAGAAGACGTCATTTAGTTGTGTGAAAGTTATTTGTGAACTTAAAAGATCAAAATCAGCATGACATTGTAAATCCTCTTTTGACGCAATATATTCTTTTCATTACATATATTTTGTGTATATATTTGGGACAATTGTCAGAGTTATTAGGTTTCATGTAGAAGTACGCAAACCCTAGCCAAAATTAAAATAGACGTTTTGTCAATTTAATGTATTAGATTTTTAGAAGAATAAAACACTTTTAGAGCTTTTACAGTTTATTTATGTCTGTGCAAAATTCGGTGAGTAAATTTGCTTTCCATCATCATATAATCTTAGGGGGGTCCGATCATTAGAATGTTTTTTATTTAATGAATATTAATTTAGAAGTTCAACATTCCGAATCGCCTATTTTATTATTTAGAATTAAGAAATAACGAATGTTTATAATTTCGAACAGTAATTATGAGAATGTCAA